>CM031920.1:31618210-31684328 GCA_018703695.1 Prunus fruticosa
TTTCTGGGATTGTCTTTATATTCTTTTGTTGTTTGGGTCTTGATTTTGTGATGACGTAATGTGAATAATACTAAAATTTCTATGCTTTGTTGGTTTTGATATTGAAGAAAAGAAGCGAGAGGGTGCATTTCGTGAGGAACCTAATCAGGGAAGTTGCTGGTTTTGCTCCATATGAGAAGAGGATCACTGAGCTTTTGAAGGTTGGTAAGGACAAGCGTGCTCTTAAGGTGGCCAAGAGGAAGTGGGGTACCCACAAGAGAGCTAAGAAGAAGAGATGTCCAACGTCCTCTGCAAGATGAGATGAGATTTTTCTCTTTGCCCCCGCTGTGTGTTTGATATGTTTTCATATGGCTTTTGCATTTTTGTGTTATAGTCAATTTATGAGATTGTTTGTGTTATAGTCAATTTATTTGGTTGTTTTTTTCTTTGCCCTTTATTTCATAAGGAGTTAAACCAGTTACCAGCTTGAGTTAAAGAACCTCATGTTCCAATTTGGATGGCGTAAATGCGCATGAATATTATCAAAGTCAATGTTATGAATTAGTTTTGGTACCATTGCAATCAATATCAAAATTTGTTTGTAATAGAGTGGTTTTTGGTGTCAACTCTGTTTTTGTGTGCCATGTTTGTAACATTTGAGTTAGTTTGCTCATCCAGCGAATGGAAATTTGTTTCTGATTCTTTTTTCAGCTATTTAATTGGACTAACATATTGTATGATGAGAGTAGCTTGTTTTTGGGGAGCCCAACCTTTCATTTTCACATTGTCTTTGGTGGTTTGATTATGTTATAGGATTTATATGCTGTTTGTGTTGATTGTGGAATTGTTCAAGTGCAGGTCTGGTGGAATTGTGTTAATGGTTGTAGTTCAGTTACTCTAATAGTTTTTGTTATGCATTTTAATATGAGATTTTACGAACTCTCTAATTTTGAATGTTTTGAGACCATTTTGTGATATCTTCTATGCAGCAGATATTCTTCCATTTGTGTTATTCAGCTATTTCTATTTAGGAATTCAATCAACTGTTCTTATCTGTATATTTTGCTTATGTTGATTCATCACGTAATGTTAGTGGGTTTTGAGAAGTTTACGTGTATGTTTAGCTAGATGATTTTTACCTTTGTGATGATTTTGTTTAACTGTATGTTTAGCTAGAATGGGGTTGTTCAATATCTGTATGTTTCTTAGCCTTTCTCATTTTCTCTGACAATATGCTGGGGTTGTTCATAAAGCTTACATTTATTTTAGGTTCTTGGATTAAAGTACTTTCTGGCTAACCCTTATACCTCTTTATTATGTAGGGAGCTGTACAAAAATAACATTCAAGGAACTATTCCAGCTAAGCTTGGTAACTTGAAGAACCTCATTAGCTTGGACTTATATAACAACAACATATCAGGGACCATTCCTTCTTCATTGGGGAAATTGAAATCACTTGTGTTTTTGTGAGTTGATTAAATTAAGCACTGCACTTTACCTGTGTTATTGGGCTGTTTTGGCTTAATTTAGTCTATTTTCTTGGACGAGAAATTGGGAGGTTGGTTTTCTGACAACTCCACTTTTGCTTGAATATTGATGGATAACTTATTTGGGATCCTAGATCAGGTGCAACACCGGAAAATGAATCTGGTAGCTTTTGAATTGTCGCATTTTGCAATTTCTTGAGTGTTACTTAGATTAGGGGACTAATCACTGGCCTTGTATCAATACATGACCTCCTGGTCCTCTTTGTGTCTCTGTGTCTCTGTGTCTCTATATATGTATACTGACATAAGAAGCAAATTACCATGAGTATATGGACAAATGAGTTGGGCTATGCACTTTATGCTTCTCATCATTATCAGTCTATTGGAGTAAATTTTTGGAATGATTATTAAATAAACAGAAAGTATAGTTTCTTGGATTTGCACTACATATCTGGAAATGGGTGAAACTTCATCCTCAATGCTATAGGATGTTTGTATAGAGAATAAAGTCGACGAATGGGATTGCTGCTATCTTATTTTGGTTTGCTTAGTGAACATATTTGAATGATTTTTGTCAAACACAAATTGGTCTCTCAGACATGCTAAATCTTCTTATTATGTTTTTCTTCTTTTTGTTCTCACTTGATATGCTGAGGTTTGGTTGCATATGGTTCACCATTGACTCTTATCTTACTCTTAATAGAAAAATTTGGCTTACTCTCTACTCCATCACATAATCATTTATGAACCTATTTGAAACATGATGTGGGATCCATTTAATGACTTCTTGTTATCTAATTAGATTGGTTGACAAATTCTGTTTTTTTGGTAGTTAGGTCTGTGTTAATATGAACCTTGTGTAATTTTTTTTCACAGCAATGTGCCTCTGTTTTTTTGGTAGTTAGGTCTGTGTCAATTGAGAAAAAAATGCTAGCTGTGCTTGTTCAACTCTCTACCCCATCACATGACCATTTAATTGCTAGTTTAAACATGAAGTGGGATCCAATTAATGACTTCTTGTTATCTAATTAGATTGATTGACAAATTAGATTTTCTTGTTCACCAATATGATTTCGTAAATTTGCATATTGGTTCATTTGAAGTGACAACATATCTTATGCAAATTTAGTACCTTTCACTTTTTAAGCTTATGTTCATATTTTGTGTTTACATACTATGTGTTTTTTTTTCCCAGTATAGAGCTAGAAGGAAGGACACGTACACCCAAATGGAATTGGATGGGGTGTGAGAAGAATTGGCAAGTCATGTCCTAGAATGGATTTTTGATTAAGCTAAACATTCCTTCATTTTACATGTCTTTCTAGCTAGTATTTTGCTTATGCATAGACAAGTATGGATAATTTGTGGTGTAGGGCTGGTAAATTTGTGATTTGTATGTGACAAGTATGGATCATTCAAGTATTTTGCTTATATATATATATAGACAATTATGGATATATTTAAATTACATGCCTTTCTTAAATACTATTATAGTAACTAAGTAAAGTGTGATGTGAAACAAGCAAAATACTTACCATTTCCTTGCATAAATGATGCCTATTGTTTATAACAACTTCAGTTTTCCAGAAATAACTGAAGTTGAAAGATAAAAACAACAACCAGACATCTATTATCACTGATGCCTAAAACGAGAAGTAGCATCAACATTTATGTAACCACCAACACTATTGGAGGCTTTTCACGTCCGCAAAATAAAAAAAGCGATGATGTATAACATAATTCACAACACCATTATTTGTTTCTATGATGTTGTAATTGACAATATGCATCAGCATAGTAGATATCACTTATGCTGTTAGACCTCTTTAGCCTCATCCCTTTTAAAACTATTGATAATGTTAGACCTCTTTAGCCTCCTACCTTTTGAAACTACTGATGTTGTTTCGGGTTTAGGCGTCAGAAGTCAACCTTTTTTTGGCACTCGGAAATTATTTAGGCATCGGAGATTACCAGATATCCAATGTAGTAAACGATAAACAGCGACGGAGAATATCCGTTGCCTATTACATAGGAATAGGCAACAGGCTTGAATACCACGGTATTTATGTGTAATAGGCAACGGATTTTATCCGTTGCTAAAGCCCTTTTTTGACATAGTGAATGATTTCAGCTTTTATTTATTTAATTTTAAAGTGTATGTTTTTTTTTTTTAAATTGGGAAATAAAAAGTTATGTTATCTCAAAGACACGAAATGACCCTAAATTTAAAGAACGACGATCAAATAAAAACATGAAAACCCAAACATGCATTTTTATTTTTAGTTAAGTAAACACACAAGTAACTGCTTTTTCATTTCAGAGAAAAACTTAAGGATGACCAGTTAAGGGCCTCAAAAAACACAGCCAGGGGATCCGGGAAGGTTGGAGGGGTCACAATGGTCCCGCTTAAAACCCTAACTTCTTAGACATCGAAGGTGTCGCCTTGAAGAACTCCTAGACACTGTATAGACTGAGGTTGCTCACTGGAGTTACCAAAAGTTTAGCTCCTTCAAAGAATATCCGATGAGTTTTAAATTATACTACATAATTAAATAAAAACGAAATCAATAAATAAATAAATAGAAACTGAAATAAACACGCAATTCAAACAAGAATTTAAAAGAAGAGATGAGATTCTTGCACCAGGTGTCCAAGACGCATCTTTAATTTTGTCTCTTCTTCTAATTAAATTCTTGAGAAACCTGACAAACAAGAAGAAAACAATTGAAAAAGAAAAAATAATAAAATAAAATAACAACTAAAAAAAGCAAAAACACAAACATCAGAAAACATGGAGGCAAAAGTTAGTTAAAGTGTCGACATGCTCCCTTTAAAAAAAAAATGCGCTCGCAATTTGCGCGGAAATGAAGGGATCCGAGAGAAAAGAGCACAGGATAGCACCCTCGAGATCCGAAGTGCTTTCGGCTCCCTCGTCTGCATAAATCTATTTAAACACTTCTCGGTGAAGTAGAAGCGCACCCCGCATTTCTTCCTGCAAATGTGTTTGAGATTTAATAAACAGAAAATTTAGTAGAATGATCTTATTACAACAATTGAGAACTACAAAGGGAAACTAAGAGAATTTGAGGGAGAGAAGGGAAGGGAGCTCTAGAGAAGTGTTTGAGAGCTCCCCCTCTTGGGGTGTTTTTACAAGCTTAGAGAACCTCCCTATTTATAGGCCTAGGAGAAGTAAAAATCTGAATTCAATATGGCTAATGCATACAACACTTGTTTTATAAAATCTGAAATGGTTGATGCACTTGTATTAGAAAATCTAAATTGGGTGATGCACTTCCCCAATAAATCCCACCAGCAGCCTTAGCTCATCTTCATGTCACCATGACCAAGCTTCCAACCAGAAATGATAGCTCATGCCTAGCTCACCATGACCAAGCATCCAACCAGCACATGCTGAGGTCAGCATGACCAGCAACTTCAAGGGTTTACAACTTGGGCTTCTCTTAATCAAATTAGGACTTTAAGCACTCGAAATTGAAGTTCAGAATGTCTTCTTTCCAGCCATATGTTATTTGGGCCAATCCAAGGTCGGAGGAAGAAGTTAAGGCCGAAACAAATTGCTAACTCATTTTCCGCGCTGATAAGATCCATCCTGAGCATGGTTCTGTGTTTTCTAGGTAACGGACTCCAAATTTATCCAATGGGGTTGAATTTTGGATATGTTATAGTACACACCCATTGGAACAACTTTCATGAAGAATGCTGCCTCATTCGAGTGGTGTAGGTTTCTGAAATAAAGCTTGCAATATGACCTACGGAACTGGACTGGCAGGGGGCTGTAGCCATAGTGAATTTGTCTTTAAGCTCTTCATCAATTCATCCAAATTAGGCCTTAACATGCTTGAATTGCATGAATTATGCTCTTCAAAGCCATCATTGTTACCTAAAGCTCAATTAACTGAAAGATAAACACAAAAAGGATTAAAAGCACAAGTGTAACTCAAAAACATAACCAAATCATAAGCTAGAAGGGTAAGAAATAATATACAATTATGAACCGGTCAGGAGGATGTGAAGATATTTATTATTATTAGTCGTTTATTTTTGAGTTGTTTGAATAATCCCTAAGTTGTAGTAGAAGTTTATCTTTGATTGTTTCTCTAGCCAGTATCCGATGAGATTAGGACTTGTTATTCGTGGGATAATACTTCAACGTTTTACGTTGGTTTCAATTCATATAAATGCTATATAGCCTAGTTTTTTTTATCTTGAATAAACACTGTGAGAAAACTTATTCTTCTCAATCATATTCTCAAGCAAAACTTAGTTTAATACCAAAAAAAAATAGGGCATAGCCAAAGCTGATGTCTTTGGTGTCACACTGTCAAGAAGAAGAGAGCCATTACTTGCAAGAAAGGTAATAATAGGGTTTATGTATGAACTTGCAGCCTTACTAAATGAGCCTGCTGATGGTAGGTAAGAGCTGCCCAATAGAGACATGTCTCTGGCTATTGAAAATTTGATTTGGTCTTGTAAATGAGCAGATGCAATTGAGGTTTTAATGTTTTGCATGGCTGTTTTACATTGCAGTGGGATTGATCTCATTTCCTACTGCAATGTACCTAAACTTGACATCAGGAAAGTAGTTTAGGACATTATTCTCAACCCAAGCAGTAGCAGCTGCAACGTCATTTAAAAGGGACTGAATGTCTTGGTTTTGAACACCGATGATGAGTTCGATGTTCGATAGAGCTTGCAGAGTTGGAGGATTCAGATAAAAAATTCGTATTCTTGTTATGCCATTTGCTTGGTAGAGACTTATAACTTCTAGATCAGGTGGCAGGTTCTTGGCAACCCGACCATAACAAACTCCTATTGGCTCTGCAACTGTCTACATCACATAAAATCGTTTTGAGCCTAAGTAACCGCTTTGGTGTGCTACTATTTCTAGAATAGTCAAAAGTGATTTCTACCAACAAAAAAACATTTCTAAAACCATTCTAGGCACTTAGGAGCATAAATGCTTCCTATAGAAGTAGTTCTAAACGGGTCTTAAATGTTACGCGAAAAGTTTTTCTTTAACATTAAGAACTCTTTTTTTCTTAGAAATCCTTCAATAAAAACGTACTTTGAGACATTGGAGCTTAATGGCAAAAGCCCAAGAAGTAGGAACGCAGAAACCACATATGGTTTGTTGCTTATAATATCACAAAACGAAGCCATGAATGAAACTGATTGGCATATGTTTGTACCATATTTTGTAAATGGACCAAAAATAGTCTGTTTCTCAAAAGAATATATTTTAAGACCAGACCCAATATCTTTCTTTTTTCTTTAAATACAATAGAAATCCTTTTGCCTAGTAGGCCGTTAATAGAAAAAGGAAGTTAATAGAAGGCCACAAAGTTTGAAGGCCCAAGCCTTTGGATCATGCTAAAAGTTAAAAAGTTTGGTAACCAGTGTACATTGACCCACATAAGGGTCTGAAGAAGATTGTCACCATTAATGATGACTTGACCTTTTTCTCGCCTAACAAGAAAGCAAGATGGACAAAAGCCACCAGAACCAGAAGGAGGCAAATTACCAACCAGATTTCTGGGTACAAAGGACTCAAGTCAGGGGAATATCTCTAGGGACCAGCGGTCTTGTCAGAAACATCTCATCACCCAGCCTATGAACTGATCCAGATCAACAAATCAATAGCTGACTTTGGATAGCAGCCAAATATCCTTTTTCAGTTTTCATCATTGAAACTCGCTCCTTGCCTATAAATAAAGGGTCTCCGCCACAAAAGAAGAGGACTCTCTCTCCAAACTAGACGCAACATCTCGAAAACACTTGAAAATACTAAAGATCTTTTCAAATCAGCATGCTTAATTTCTAGATAACCAATTGACAACTCCTGTGTTCATCTTTTGTTGCTCTGCCATCTTCATGGTGTGATTTTCTTCTTAAACGATCAGTTTGAATTCATGTATCCATTCGATTGGATAGAGAAATCTCCAATCCTTCCTTGCGTTGTAATTTATATTTCGAATTAGTTAAATGGATAAATTCAGAACTCTCATATTCCTTTTGCTGTCAAGTTAAAATTAGATAAAGAGATTTCTGAATTTATTTTAACTGCTTCATTAAGTATTTTTTATTTAATCGCCTTTATATATTATGAATGTTTCGATAGTTTAATTTAATTTCCCGCCCTCACACTTTTTAAATTTGTCATTCGGACCTAAGATAAAGGTCTAGGCTCGAATAGGGCTATATTAGTCCGAAAACATAAGGTTGATTCAGGCACGAATTACCTTGTTGGGCCCAAATTGAATGGAGTATTGACCCTGTTTGAGGGTTGATTGAATTTGAACTAGGTTTCTAAACCCAAACAGGGTATCATTAACCACGATCTTGATTTCCTCCTTGTTTGATTAGGTGTTGCTCGTATCTGTCAAATTGATACACACAGATGAAAGAATATTGAAGTCCTCTTGTTGAGGCATAGAAAAGAACTCATCCAGGCTAGTATTCCCATCTTTCACTAACAAATTACTTAAATATATGCCAAAGTGCCTTAGATTAAATTAGATATATATCATGCAAATGTGGCGTGATCAATTATTATTATTTTTTTGTTGGAGTGGCGTGATCAATTAACTGATCAGGCCAGAATTGCAAGAGACAAAATAATGGTATAGTATAAAAAAAATATATATATTGTATTTCATAAACATATTATATATAAATAATAATAACTGTTTATATCATGCTAACAGGCTTTAGAATCAATTAAGGATATTTATGTATTTGGCATGTTAAGGCTGAAACCTTATTTTAACACGCCTAACCTTTTTTTTATTATATATTTTTATTATTAATACCAATTTTTTAATTAAAAAGAATCTGATAATACCAATGTCGGCCAATGTCCTCCAAAAATGTTGTAAATATAACTATATAGTACTTTTATTTTAATAAAAAAAAATTATTTGACTTTGTCAATGACAATTGGGTCTAGTAGCACCAATTTATTAGTCAATGGCTATTTCCACTTTGTTAAATGAGTTCAAAATTGCATGTATAATCTCCTCATTGCATAGTCTCAAATGCAATAATCATATTATCAGAACTTTGCCTCTTTGAGATCAAAGCACTTTGGGACTATGCATGCAATGAGGGGCAAAAGGAGAAATAAAAGCTTACACAAGGTTTATCTTACTACTTCGGCTAGGATCATCCAAAGTCCTTTTGAAACTTAATCATCTGGTAATCTGGTCTGTCTCTACTACTTCTCGTTCAAGTCATTGTTTAGGAAATATGTGCTAATGTAGTTTGAAAATGGCTTGTTTCAAGTGGGGGAATCAATAGCAAATCAAGCTGTTGTCGACTTAAGAAGAGGGAAAGTTTCTCTCCATAAGAGACTCGAGTGTTTTTTTGTTTTTTTTTTTCTGGGTCTGAAGGAGAAAACTTGTCTTAACTTGGAGTGTAGTTTGGGGTGCAACGTCCAACGCATTAAAACTTTATATTATATGTACCTTCCTTTGTTAGCCTAGTTAAATGGTACCATCTCCTCATAAAAAATAAAATAAAAATAAAGGTGCCATCTTATGAGTTGCTTTCAAGACATAACAATTGAAACACACGTGTCATTGAAATAGTATTGTGCAATGTACATAGATGTAACAAAGATGAAGCTCTCGACATACAATAACAGATCATCTTGATTCAGTATAATGTGTGTGCTTTCTAATTAGAATCCTGACTTTTAACTAGGAATTCATTGAAGTTTTCATGAAAAAATTGTATTCTCCCACTACTAACGAAGGCCCCTAAAAGAATTTTTAGAAAACAGAAAAGTCATACCATTCACCCTTTCCTCGATGATGAAAAGAGGAGCATACTTCCACAGAAACCCAACATCCTTCCCACGCTAAAACAAAAAAAAAACCATTAAATTATGACATAAAAACATACTTAAAATATATACTTTGGGTTTTAGCCTGAAAATCTTCTCCAACCAAGTATATACAAGCGGGCCCTAAAACCAATTCAGGCAAAAGCTAAAGCGGAATAGCGCCCTTCTATTGCGTGGATCTAAATTCGGTGGAGCCCAAAAAGCAAGCTGCAAACAACCCACGTGATGGAGGTGCCCACTGTCCGGCTGCATTAGCTTTCAACCTTTTTTTGTCTGGGACGTGTGCGCCTCTCCTCATTGCAATCCAACGGTTATATTTGAACCACAGGTCCTTCTTTTTAGAATTTAGATTTTTTACGATTAAAATTTTCAGAAAATTAAATCATGAACGTTGGAACAAAAATAATGTCAAGAAAAATTAACAACAAAAAAAGAAGAAGAGATTAATCATTCTTAAGCAATTTAATAAAACTGTGGACTCAAATTATGAGTCTGCATGGTTGGACAAAAGAACAGTTTAAGTCTGGGCGAATACATAAATAGTTGCATTTTAGAGATGGCAAATCTGAGTTCATCCCAACATAGTTGGAGATGGCCTTAAAGACAACACCGAAAAAACCAAAATATTGCTATGAGAGGTCTTCTTGCACATGAATTGTTGAGGGAAAATGTGAGTCTTCAACATAATTTCACTACCACTACCTAAGTAATGCGGTTTCATTATTTATTTCAGGTTGGACCCATTCAAGATGAAGCATTTCTTAATTACAACCCTTGTTACGAATTACAAGAGAAAACCCTTTTATTAAAATTACAAAGGAATAAAATTTGAAGGAATGCGGGTTTATTTGGCATTGCAGCTGCACTTAAGTTAAACTTGCTCTGTAGACACTTCCATGCCCTCCCTTCCCATTACATCTATGAAGAATTAGAACAAGACAAACAGAAATGAAGTGAAATATAGAAAAGCGGCAAATATCCTGATCAGGTAGTGAAACCACTAAGAGTAAGCAATTCACCACATGTTGTCATATGCAATGGCTTTGACAAATGCAGCGTCTGAGTTGATGAGAGGAGCTGGCAAACTTTTTTCATTGTTGGACGAGACTGCGGACTGGGATTCAAGGATGCAAATGCTATCTTCACCAGAGAGACCACTTCCCCTGCTTCTTGTTTTGTGGGTGGAGAGATGCGTTGGTCCAGAACATCTGAAATTGGTATTTCAGGGGTAGCTGATGCAGATGCGGATGACGATGACGCCCCAGTTGATAAAGATGACAAAACATCTCCCGGATGGCTTCCCATAATTATTTCCAATGTGACAACTCCAAAGCTATAAACATCGCACTTCTCATTCACTTCCATTGTATATGCAAGCTCTGCATAAATCACACACCACGTACAAAACATTGAGATTTCAGTGCTCAAAAGATTACCTCTTATAAACAAGAGAGTGCGGGGTGATTAATTTCTAATTTCCAATCCAATAAAAATAATTGAAAAACACCACCTACAGATTCAAGAAATTTAGTTCTTTTTGAAACCTAATAAAACCAGCTTAACAAGAACGGAATTTAATAAAAGCTGGATGTGTTTATGTTAACCCCTCCCAATGACGAAAATGAAACATGGGTGTAAAAACAAACGCATAAAAAGTTTTAAATGCATAGAACAGAGATGAAAATATTACCTGGTGCCATGTATCCATATGTGCCTGCAGGATCAGTCCAATTAGTTGAGTCTGGGTTCAAAAACTTAGAAGTACCGAAGTCTGAAACACAGGCCTCATATTCAGAATCCAACAAAATGTTGTTGCTTGATATGTCACGATGTACAATCGGTGGCAAGCAATCGTGGTGCATGTAAGACAAGGCATGAGCTAAACCTTTAACAATATTCGCTCTTTTACTCCACCCCAACTCTTTAGCTTCTTCATCTTTGCTCAACATTGCGGCCAAGCTACCTCTTTCAAGATACTCATACACCAAAAACGAGTGTCGTTTATGTGCACAGAAACCATAGAGCTTCACAATGTTCCGATGCCGTATCTCCGTGAGTGCCCTTACTTCATTTAAGAAGCCGTTTTGAGGATCCTTCTCATCATTTTGCAACAGATGGAGTTTCTTCACAGCCACTACATTGGCAGATGGCAAACTTGCTATGTAAACGCTTCCATGTCCTCCCTTCCCAATGCAATATGTGGGATCAAAATCTTCTGTTGCCTTTATGATTTCCTCATACATTGACTTTCCATCAAAATTTAAAACTGAAAAGGAAATTTCTTCATGCATGTTTTTTTGTGCTTTATCCTGATGATGCTTCTTTCTTTTCAGTAGAAAAACAGTCGTAAAGAAAGCAGATAGAAGTACAATTACTGCTATAAGAGAAAATATTAACTTGTGATCCTTTTTTGAGCCACTTTCATTGCACGGTGAAAAACCTCCAACGATGCCACACAATCCTTTGTTCCCTTTTAATGCTTCTGACGAAGCTTCTCGAAATGCGCTGATGTTGGGAAGGGGACCTTCCAAGTGATTGTAGGATATGTCAACGTTCGACAAACCGCGCATCTCTTCAAAAGTTGATGGTATGGAACCCGAAAGATTGTTGTGGGAAAGATTGAGCGTCACCAAACTCTGCATGTTGCTCATTTCTGATGGTATCCTACCTTCAAGTGAGTTGTGACTTAAATCGAGGTCGGTCAATTGAACTAAGTTACCCAAGTGAAGTGGGATTGGTTGAGATAAATTGTTGTTGCTCAAATTCAAATGGTATAATTTGAGCAAGTCACCTAGAATGCTCGGAATTGACTCATTAAATTTGTTTGTTGATAGGTCAAGATGTCCAAGATCAGTCATGGATCCGAATTCCGAGGGTATAGGACCTGAAAGTTGATTTCCATTCAACATCAACTTCACCAAAGAAGCCAGTCTCCCGAATTCCTTTGGAATCATCCCAACTAAATGATTTGAAGAGAGATCCAACACATGAATTTGGATTGCGTTGCCTATCTCAAGTGGTATGCTACCAGTAATGTGGTTTCCTGCCATTTGTAGAGTTGTCAACCGTGGGAATTGTTCCCAATTTCGTGAGATTTCACCGTACATGTTATTGTGGCTTACATCTATAAAATTAAGATTTGGATAAACACCAAAGTCCTCAGATATATTGCTTGTCAATTGATTCCGTTGAAGACGAAGTCGGGCTAGGCTCGTGCAAGTTTTCAAGCTTTTTGGGATTGGACCAGTGAAAAGGTTGTTGCCTGCTGTAAAGTTTTCCAGTTTTCCACCTTGGCAAATATTTTGGGATTGGACCAGTGAAAAGGTTGTTGCCTGCTGTAAAGTTTTCCAGTTTTCCACCTTGGCAAATATTTTGGGGCAAATAACCAGAAAATTGGTTTATATCCAAAGCCAAGACACTCAAATTTTTGAGATTCTCTATCTCTTGGGGGATGGGGCCGGAAAGTTGGTTATTCCGTAGGTATAAGATTTCCAAGTTGCTCAGGTTACCAAATGAAACTGGAATTGAACCATTGAGTTGATTATCACCCAAAAATAGCTGCGCAAGATATTTCAAATTTCCTATCTCCTTAGGAATAGAACCAGAAAGTTGATTGAGATGGAGAAAAAGATGGGTAAAGCTTGTTAGATCAGCTAGTGATCTTGGAATTGAACCATTGAGTGTATTATTGTCCAACCTTAAACGCACAAGAAATTTCAAATTCCCTATCTCCTTAGGAAAATAGAACCAGAAAGTTGATTCTGACGTAAAGAAACATCGGTAAGGCTTGTTAGATCAACTAGTGATCTTGGAATTGAACCATTGAGTTGATTATTGTCCAACCTTAAATCCACAAGATATTTCAAATTCCCTATCTCCTTAGGAATAGAACCAGAAAGTTGATTTCCAAAAAGATGGGCAAGGCTTGTTAGATCACCTAGTGATCTTGGAATTGAACCTTTTAGTCGATTCTCAGACAAATATAGCTCCACAGGAGATTTCAAGTTGCCTATCTCGTTGGGAATATCTCCAAAAAATGCGTTCCTAGAAAGATTGAGAAAGGTAAGATTTCTCAAGAGACCGATTTCTGGTGGGATTCTCCTAGAAAACTGATTTAGAGAGAGATCAAGATAGTTTAGTTTGGAAAGGTAACTAATTTGAGGTGGAATGGCACCAAAGAGTTTGTTGAAGCTGAGGTCAAGATATTCAAGATTAGGGAAGGACAAGAATGAAAATGCATTTAGCGTACCTTTTAAACCAAACTCCGTAAGATTTATCTCGATGACACTTCCAGCAGCATTGCATGAAACACCAGCCCAAGTACATGGGATTTGAGGATTGTTGGTGGCATTATTGCTGGGAGGGTAGGCCCATGAGGACAGATTGTTTTGGGTTTGATTTTGAAAGGTGGCTTTCCATTTGAGAAGAGCCTTTGCCTCATCAGTAGAACTAGCAGAAGCTAATTGAAGGTAATTTGATGATGAAAGCAGCTGAACATACAAGAGAAGGCAAGAAGCTAGAGAGCATACTTTATAGAAATTAAAAGATATCATGGTTGTATTATAAAATATTGTTTTGTGTATTTTATTATAATACTTGTGAGTCTCATTATTTATAGTGCCATATATTCATTAGCTTTCAGAGTTCAAGACTTTGAAAGGTCGTTGACCAAAAAAAAAAAAAGACTTTGAAAGGTCCTTCCAGTATCTTATTTTCTTACTCAGAAGACGGTTTGGGAAGACGTTCGGGGTTTTCACACTTGAGTCAAATTCTTTATCTCTTGACTTTGGAGTTGAAGTAATTGTTAATGAGATGAAAATGATAGAAGTGAGAGCTTGATTGGATGTTCCACATTCAACTCTTGTTTGCTTCGGCCTCACGCAAATTACTGAGAAGGTATTCAATATTCAATATTCAAGAAGAGACGTTGGGGACATGACTGATCAATGTATTCAATATCCCACATTTAATGCACATGACTGAGAAGGTATTCAATATCCCACATTTAACTTTGGTCGTTCTGTCCCAATCGGCATAGCTTCTTAATCTCAAATTATTCGAAATCAACCTTTGCATATTTCAAACCAGAGAATAAGCTAAAAATCGTAAGCTTATTCTTATTATTTTTAATATGAGGTTTTTTTTTTTGCCAAAATTTTTAATATTGTTTACACCGTGATAAGCGGCCAATAGAGAGAGACACGTGGATAGGGTCGAATTTGGTCAAAGTTGCCTTCGGCACCCATCACTTGGTCAAGGTCCCATTCGGCACTATACCTACCGATCTCTCCATTAGGGCAACGCCCTCTCCTTAGACACGTGGCATGCTCCCAAGCGACGTCCACAGGTCCCACATCGAAATAATCAACAAAAGGCACACCTCCCAAGGCCTATAAAAGGAGGCCAACCACCCCAAAATAGAGGTAATCAGAACGTACGGCACCCTAGCCTATTGATCTGTCCAGTTGAACTTTCTATTCCCGAACTTACTTAAGCATCGGAGAGCCCACGGCCGGTACCACACGGTGCCCTAGGTCTTACCGTGCGTTTGCTTATCTTGCAGATCACGCAGACTACCGAGGCATCAAGGATACCGAAGGCATAAAATTACTAAGTTGACCGTCAAAGTCAGAGAAAAACCACTTTTTAGCGTCAACGGTTTGGCACCGTCTGTGGGAAACGATTAAAACGATTCGACCCTTTGTCCCGAACATATGGGAACCACTGAAAAGACTACGTTCGTGGCGCGGGATGGGATGCCGTTCGGCATGCCTAGCGGGGTAAGCCCAACTCCACCCCCGTACACCCCGGCAACCAATCCATCTGCATCCCGACCCGCTGAAAACGCGGAACTTTTAGCCCAAGTCATATCCCTTCGGCAGGACATGGCTAGGCTACAAGAACACAACAACTTCCTCTCGTCCAGGGTGGACGAAACGCGACAGTTCCTGAACCAGCAACAGACGCAAATATCCAGACTGGACGATCTTCAGAGAGCCTGCAGACCCCCGTCGGCAGAAGAAGGGCAAGAGGCGGCAAGGCAACGCCAGCGCCGTCTAAACAATTGATAGTCCCAGCACCAAAGGATAAGCCCCATGTGCCGAAAAAGGTCTATACCGACTGCTCGCCAGGCGCTGCTGGATCGGGAGAGCGAGCGACACTCCGAACGGCAGGAATCGCCAATTAGGATAAATGCGCATCTGGATGACCCCAGGCTCAGAAGCCTTGGGAGGAGGTCGCCGATAAGAAGGATACCGATCTTGGAATCAACGGCAGAGTCTGACTCAGAGTATGTCCTAGAGTATGTCCTTCCTACAAATCGGTCATCTTCATACCGTTCGGCAACGCCAACGAAGTTCTCTGGGGTTAACCCCGTCAGGTCTCATCAACGATCGGCACATCTGACTGAAGAGGAGATACCGAACAGAGACCCTGTTATACGACTCCTCCTTCAGAGGGTGCAGAAGATGGAAGATGATCGGACTCGTTCGCAGGAGCCAGACTGGGGAAGGCTTCGTCCGGGGGCCCTTCACCGAGCGCATCAGGAACTCACGGCAGGAGAGGGACGTGCAGCCCCTGCGCATAATCCCGAAGCCATCATTCCGAAAGCCTAGTCGGGAGGACGGCTGGGACATAGGGAAGTTCTGCCCGATACCATCAGCAAAATAGCCACAATACCGAGGATTGTATAAGTCTGCAAAAAATTGTCGAGCGGCTAATTCGTGAAGGCAAATTGGATCGGTACATAGCTAGGCCACAGGCAGGCACCGGTGCCGAACGCCATCGGCAGATCAACATGATCAGCACGATCAGCAGAGGACCGACCCTCGCCGGAGCATCTAACCGGTCTGTGAAGCAATATGTCAGGGCGGCATAGTATCCTTAAGTCCTCGGCATTGAGAGCAGCCGGCACGCCAAGATGCCGAAGGTCGGATGGGAACCTATCACTTTCTCCGAGGAAGGAAGAAGAAGAAGGGGTCATCTACCCACATGATGACCCAATGATCATCCGAGCCGAGATCGCCGAATTCGATGTTGGGCGAGTCCTGATCGACAATGGGAGTTCGGTAAACGTCATCTTTACCGAGGCGTTCAAGAACTCGGAATAGACGACAGCCAGGTGAACCGGCAACTATCGCCTCTGCTCAGCTTTTCCGGGGACTTGGTGCAGCCGGTCGGTAGTGTCAGCCTGCCGATCACCTTCGGCGTAGCCCTACGAAGGACCATGGTCTATGACCAGTTCCTCGAGGTGGATTGCCCAACTGCCTACAACGTCATAATCGGCCGAACGACACTCACAGCAATAAAGGCTCACTTATCCCCTCACATGCTACTCATAAAGTTCCCAACCTGCTACGGAACGGGGCGATGGGGGCGACCGTTGAGCGCTCGGAACTGCTATGCCACGGCCTTGAAATCGGCAGGACCCCAAAAACAAAAAGAAACTTTCACGGTCGGGGCCTCCCGAACGGCAATGAACCCGTGGACGATCCAAGGGAAGAAACGCCCACTCCTGTGGCACAACCTACCGAAGATCTCGAGACCGTGGCACTAGACGAAAATCAGCCAGAACGGTGCGTGAGAATCGGTACCACGCTAAACGCCACCCTCCGTGCCGAATTTATCCAGTTCCTTCGGCAGAACTCGGAAGTCTTTGCCTGGTCGTACAACGACATGCCTGGCATATCTCCTGATGTCATCAGCCACAAGCTGAGCATCTCACCAGCGTTAAGTCTGTCAAGCAAAAGCGCCGATCCTACGATGCCGAACGGTATGAAGCCATGAAAAACGAAGTGGATAAACTCATGACCATAGGTTTCATACGGGAGGTCATATACCTGGAATGGCTGGCAAACTCAGTCATGGTTCGGAAGGCAAAGGGCGGATGACGAATGTGCCAGGACTATACCGACCTCAATAAGGCATGTCCGAAAGGACAGTTTCCCGTTGCCACGCATTGATCAGCTGGTTCGATGCCACTGCCGGCACGAACTGAACTGGGCTTCATGGATGCGTACTCTAGGTACAACAAGATCTTCATTACAGATAAGGGCCTATACTGCTACAACGTCATGCCATTCGGACTGAAGAATACCGGAGCGACCTATCAGAGGCTGGTCAACCGAATCTTCGCCGAGCAGAATGGTAGCACGATGGAGGTCTACGTGGATGACATGCTAGTAAAGAGCCGAACGGCAGGAGAACATATGAAAAACCTATCGCTCATGTTCGGCATCTTGAAGGATTACCGAATGAGACTCAACCCAACGAAGTGCACCTTCGGCGTATCTTCCGGGAGATTCCTCGGTTTCATGATCAGCCAGAGGGGAATCGAGGCCAACCCCGACAAAATCAAGGCCATAATCGACATGAAGGTGCCGAAGACACAGAAAGACATCCAGAGCCTTACCGGACAAGTGGCAGCCCTCACTCGCTTCATCTCAAAAGCAACGGGCAGGGTGCGCACCGTCCTTCAAAGCCTTGAAAGGGGGCAAACACCATATAGAGTGGACTGACGAATGCGATAAGGCGTTTCAAGACTTAAAGGACTACATGGCCAGGGCACCACTACTATCTAAGCCCCTACCTGGAGAAATTCTTTCTTTGTACCTATCGGTATCCCTCACTGCCGTCAGCTAGGATTAATACAAATACCAGAGAAGGCAGAATTGCCGATCTTCTACGTCAGGAAGGCCCTCCAGGGGGCAGAGTCTCGGTATCCTCCCTCCAGCGCTGGCTTTGGCTCTGGTCGTTTGCGCTCGGCGGTTGAGGCCCTATTTCCAAGCTCACACCATCATCGTCCTAACCAATCAGCCCCTTCGGCAGGTTTTTCAAAAACCAGAAAACATCCGGAGGGCTGGTGAAATGGGCAATCGAGTTGGGAGAATTTGACGTCCAGTTCAAACCTAAGCCTCCGAAAAGGGACAAGATGTGGCAGACTTTATCGTCTGAGCTGACACCTTCGAAACTTCAGAACCTGAAGAAACTCCTCCACAGGAAGGCTTACCGAACGGCAGTCGTCTCGACCAGTCAACTCCTTTCTGGATCCTACACGTTGATGGCTCGACAAATCAACAAGGATGCGGAGCTGGTCTGGTGCTCACTGCTCCCGATGGAGTGAAAATGGAATATGGCATCAGGTTTGGTTTCCGAACGTCCAACAATGAAGCCGAATACGAGGCACTTTTGGCCGGCCTACGGCTAGCCAGAAGCATGGGGGCCATCCAGATCAGCATCTCCAGCGACTCCCGCTGATAGTGAACCAGGGTAACTGCCGATTCGCAGCAAAGGACGCGTCAATGACGGCGTACCTCACGGCAGCACACCAGACTGTTAAACAGATTCCAGGCGTATGAGATTCGGCAGATACCAAGAAATGAGAACAGTCATGCCGACGCCCTCGCTAGACTGGCTTCGGCATCTTTGTCAAAAATGTTTCGGTAGGGCTCACTATTCACGAGCCGCAGTAGCATTGCCTACGGCAATCAAAAGCTACACTCCTTATGTCTACTACCGATTCAACAGTGCCTTTGCAAATTCTTTACAATTCTTTACAATTTCTTGGCAACAAGCATTGGGTACGAGCCAACGGCAATAACGCACTCTGGAATTACCTACGGCATTCTCATTGCACTCAAACTACTTAAAATCAGGACGGTACCCTGGACCTCCCACGGAATTTCTACGAGGGAACGGCCACTGGGACCTGGTGCATACCGAAGGATTTTACGCTTTGAACAAACTCCCAAGTGGCCAACGGCCTAAAAATCAATAATTACCCTAGACTTGCCCACAGCATCTCTACTAACCTACGGTTCAATCGGTAATTATCCTAATCAGTTATTAGCCTACGGTAGTAACAAACATGAGTAATTTTTCAAAAATAAAGAAAGCTAAACGCACAAGTGATAAAAGCAAATATTACTTAAAATTAAAAATGCCCTCGGCATTAGTGTGTTCGGAAATTTGGCCGACGGCCATAATCATACAAAACATATTAATAGTACGAAGGAACTCAGACTTCGGCAATCTGGCCACCCTCGGCACCGCAGGTTGGGCGTCAGCATCAACAACGGCTTCTGGACCCTCCTCGGCATCCGGGCCATCTTCAAGAGCGTCCTCCCCTCGTACTCCTCAATCATCTCCTCAGTAACTCCTTCCGGAGAGGAGGTGGATCGGCAGCGAAATTTAGGTTCAGCTTCTGGCCTGGGTTGAACCGTTTGAAGCGATAGAGTCAGATTCGCCATCTCGGTAGCCACCTCATTGTCCACCAGAGAAGTGAACTCAGTCGAGGAACGGTAGTTCCTAATCGCCTCGCTGAACGGCAGCCTCAACCTCCGCCGCCTTCGCCCGCTCGGAGACCTCCAGATGTCGTCTGCGCTGCCACTTTGGCCCCTTCGGCATCCCTGGCCACCTGCTCCGCGCCGTCCAGAGCCTCACGCATCTCAGCAAGCTTTGCCTCGTGCGCTGGAATCTGCCGTTCGGCAGCATGCATGTCCTCCACGAGATGGGCGTGGTCCTGAAGAGCCTCGTAGCATCGGCAACCTTGGAGCGGCCATCCTCGTACAACCTCTTGGCGCGCTCGGCAGCATTGATGGCCCTCTTCATGCACAGCCACATGTCCATTGACGCCTGAGAGATAAAATCACTGGTTAGTGCCGAGCGAAGAATAACAACAAATAAAGAAAAGAGAGACAACAGAAGCAAAAATTACCGGGGCTTGGAGACGGAAGGCGCGGCCCGCCTCTTCCCGAAGGGCTTTCTTCGGCAGCTCGCCAATCTCAGACAAATCCATTTGCGAACCCACGATCATGTGGTTAGAAAACTGGACCGTCTTTGAAGGGCACGCCAGTGTGACAGCTTCGGTAGGCCCCTCCTCGTCCTCGGCAGCAAAGATATCCCTCGGAAGATCAGGCAAGCCGCACCCGCTGGGGGTGGATACGGTATCCAGGGTCCACCTGGATAGGCCGTTTCCCAGATGCCTTCGAGGAAGCGGCCTCGGCACCCAGGCCCGGGCTGAGTCCGGCTCGTCGCCGGCACCCTTCTCGATCACGGGCTCGGCATTGAGCCGTTTCAGCCGTTCGGAAAGGGGCTGCTCCTCGAAGTCTGCCTCCGAGACCCGCTCGCAGAAGCCTCCGGCTGCCGTTTCTGTTTTTTCCCTTGGCAATCACCCCAAGGCGCCGCCTTGAGGTCTCGGACATCTCTTGGCCTCGGCCTTCTTTCTCTCCTCGGTCACTGCACAAGGAAGGCGAAATCGGACGCGAGGTATACCGAATTGTAGCTATAAAAAAAAAATAAAAATAAAAAAACAAGTGGACTTACTCTCGGCAGGGTTCACAAGCCGGGCTTTGATGAGATTCTCGGTAAAGAGGAACTGAGGATACTCCCTGCGCTGGCAGGAACTTTCAACCTCACCTTATCAAGTTGCCGAAGCTCTGATTGGGTTGCCGTTGGCTGCTTCAGTTTGCCTACAAAAATAACGAAACAGGTTAGTCCTCTGAACAGAGAGTTTGATCTACCCGATCGGCATGGTAGCAACCTACCGGCAATCTGGAAGGTGGTAGGGATGTGAAAGCGCACGGGCACTCCCGAAGGCGATTCCCAATCGCCAGAGAGCATCACCCGCTGATTCCTCCAAGACTTCTGAGACGTCGGCACAACGTTCAGAAAATGGCCCATTTCGGAAGCCTTGAGACAGTTTGCCTGGACCCAACCACCATGATCGGCACTCTTGGACTTGGTAATGCTGTATAGGTGGGAGAACTGCTCGTATGAAGGCTCCTCCTCATCGGCAAGTCCAAATGCCGTTACGACCCCCATCAGAACGGCCCAGGAGTTCGGATTGAACTGCCCAGGAGCATACCCAATTTGGGCCAAGATCCTTTGAACTGGAGGCTGCAACGGCAACCTAACGCCCTCCTCGGGGACGTCAGTGAAGAACGCAACCTCACCATCCTTGGGCTTGCTCAGACTCGGTGGGGCCCAGGATCCTCATCCATACCGAATTTGGAATCATGTACTCCGCCCTGATCTTGGCCAGCTCTCGGTACGTCATCTTGTTGGGCGACAGGTAGTCTACATCAAAGAGCTGCTCCCTTGCTACCCCCATCGGAACCCTTTGGTTCCCGCTGTTAACTATTGTTACCCTCGGCAGGATGGCTGGCTCGGAAGTCTCCCCACGACCGAAAGTGGAGGCTTCCAGACGATGACTGAGAGGATACCTCCGGCATCCGAACGTCCTCTACTTGAGGATCGGCATGCAAGCCCGACCTAACTTGCCAACCGTCTCTGTACACAACCGCCAACGGTCGGGCTGACTTGTCATGAGTCCCTTACCGATTCCATGAGTTGGCATAGGCCCACATCTCTCGTCGACCACTTCGACTTCTGAACCGCTATCGCTATCGGTCTCGAAGCCCAACTCACTATCGGTAGCCCTTCCCCTCTCTGGAGACTCGTTCTCGAATGCGTTGGGCTCACTCTCGAATCCTGAATCGCTATCAGACATCTACAAAAACAACGGAGGGAAACTAAGGGCCATGCAGGGAGCTATCCTACCGATGCCTGCGTCTCTCCTATGGCAACTAGACTACCGAACCACACCCTACTTGCATAAAGTTCTAGTCTACTTCAAACCATGGAAGGACGTACGCAAAACGAAAGAAAAGAAAAAACCAAAGTTACCGAACGGTACCTTGTTTAAACTGGAGTGCAAGGACGAGAATCGCCTATGTTACCGTTAGCTCACGCCAGAAATCGCATGTGTTACAGTCTGCTCACACCGGAAATCGCCTGTGTTACCGTTCTCTCTCGCCGGAATCGCCTGGACAGAGCTCTCGCTTCACTCACAAATGCTAAGTGAGTATCGCCTCAGCGCGCCCCCTTGACGACCTACCGAACGGTAAAGCAACCTCAGTGGCCACCGAAGAACAAGCAAGTCCCCAACCGAGAAATCTCGCCTGAGAACTTGGGGGACTCCTGTTTACACCGTGATAAGCGGCCAATCAGAGAGAGACACGTGGATATGGTCGAATCTGGTCAAAGTTGCCTTCGGCACCCATCACTTGGTCAAGGTCCCCTTCGGCACTATACCTACCGATCTCTCCATTAGGACAGCGCCCTCTCCTGAGACAGGGTGGCATGCTCCCAAGCGACGTCCACAGGTCCCACATCGAAATAATCAACAAAAGGCACACCTCCCAAGGCCTATAAAAGGAGGGCAACCACCCCAAAATAGAGGTAATCAGAATGTACGGCACCCTAGCCTATTGATCTCAGCTGAACTTTCTATTCCCGAACTTACTTAAGCATCGGAGAGCCTACGGCCGGTACCACACGGTGCCCTAGGTCTTACCGTGCGTTTGCTTATCTTGCAGATCACGCAGACTACCGAGGCATCAAGGATACCGAAGGCATAAAATTACTAAGTTGACCCTCAAAGTCAGAGAACCACTTTTTGGCGTCAACAAATATGAGTTAAAAATGTTAGGCTCTGTTGTGTGGGAGGAAGATGTCGAAAATTTAGAACAGGTACAGGGAGGGGACACACAATTTGGGGACAGCGGATCCACTCCCTAAAAAATTAGGTTGAGAGATAACTTAAGTTCAGTATGTTTTGCGACTACGTCGCATTTTTTTAAAACCGACGTGCTTGAGATAACTTAAATTTAGTGTGTTTTTTATCCACGTCGTTTTTTCTTGAAATCCGACGTGCTTTGATACGGCACCACGTCACTTGTATAACAACCCACGTCTTTTAACTCTCTAGATCCCGATTCAAAGACTTGATTACCCTTTGGTTAGTGGGATATCAACTTCTTCAGATTGTGTTTTATTGAAGATGACGAGCAAGTAATTCTTTCTGGATGGAGATTAGTTTGGTCTTTACATGTGGTGGAGAAAATTAAGTTTTTTGTTGGGCATAGCTGCACATAATATTTTGCCATCTAAAGAGAATCTCAACTCTTGGACAATTGTTAAATATGCTTGCTGAAGAAAGATATGCCCTTCATACGCTTTTGGGAGTGCATATATACTCGTGAATTTTGGAAGTTGGCTGGTTTTCGGGAGTCTTTTCACATGTACCATTTTTCGTAATGTAATAAATTTGTTTTCTTGGGCTTTCAATGTGTTGTCTAAGTGTGAGTTGGGGAGATTAGGCTATTGTTTATGAATGCTCGTGCATACTAAAAATAAACTGGTTCATGAAAATATTGTTGAGTCTCTGGTTATGTTGGTGGAGAAAGCTAGGAATTTGTTTGATGAGTGCGGAAATTTTAAGCTAAATATTGATGGGGTTTTCATTCGGAGAGGTGGTGTGGCTGTGGTCATTCGTAATGACAAAGGGGAAGTTATTTGTCAATTGGAAAAAGAGAGGAGGAACTTGGATCAGATGGCAATCTCATTGATGAAGTCAAGGGGTGTTTCACTTGGTTTCAGAAGATTTCTTACTCTTATAAACAAAAACATTAAAGAGCTAATCAGGCTTGAAAAAATCCCCAACAATGGGTTCCTCTAATCCTAGCCCTGAGAGATTTTTGTTTCCTTTCCCTTTGAATGAAAGTGTGTTTCGACAAAAACAAAAAAACAAAAAACATAAAAAGAGAGAAGAAGCAATCTTGTCAGGCTCAAGGACGGACCTGAAGAGATATTATAAGCCTCTGGAATTGTGCCGAGGTCGTGTGTATTGATATTGATTATATAATGCTATACAAGAGTCCTACACCAGTAGGAGATAACTACACGTTACAAGATAAAGAGGTATACAACTGTAATACTAGGATAAGGATACGTGAGGAATACAATAGATAAACTAAGTGGTAACATTAGGACTCTCCAGGATTAGGATTGGATGCACGGCTCTCATTACACCCCCGCAAGCTGACGGGCGGGTGTTGCACAGGAAGCTTGGAAACAATGTAGAGAAACCGAGCTGTGGAAAGCCCCTTAGTAAAAATATCAGCCAATTGATCGTGAGTTGGAACATAAGCAACTTGTAACTCACGACGAACAACCTTCTGGATCGGTTCATAATTGTATATTATTTCTTACCCTTCTAGCTTATGATTTGGTTATGTTTTTGAGTTAAACTTATGCTTTTAATCCTTTTTGTGTTTATCTTTCAGTTAATTGAGCTTTAGGTAACAATGATGGCTTTGGAGAGCATAATTCATGCAATTCAAGCATGTTAAGGCCTAATTTGGATGAATTGAAGAAGAGCTTAAAGACAAATTCATTATGGCTACAGCCCCCTGCCAGTCCAGTTCCGTAGGTCATATTGCAAGCTTTGTTTCAACAAGCTACATAGCTATAATGAGGCCACATTCTTCATGAAAATTGTTCCAATGGGTGTGTACTATAACATATCCAAAATTCAGCCCCATTGGATAAATCTGGAGTCCGTTACCTAGCAAACACAGAACCATGCTCAGGATGGATCTTATCAGCGCGGAAAATGAGTTAGAAATTTGTTTCGGCCTTAACTTCTTCCTCTGACCTTGGATTGGCCCAAATAACATATGGCTGGAAAGAAGACATCCTGAACTTCAATTTAAAGTGCTTAAAGTCCTAATTTGATTAATAGAAGCCCAAGTTGTAAGCCCTTGAAGTTGCTGGTCATGCTGACCTCAGCATGTGCTGGTTGGATGCTTGGTCATGGTGAGCTAGGCATGAGCTATCATTTCTGGTTGGATGCTTGGTCATGGTGACATGAAGATGAGCTAGGGCTGCTGGTGGGATTTAGTGGTGAAGTGCATCAACCAATTCAAGATTTTCTAATACAAGTGCATCAACCATTTCAGATTTTCTAATACAAGTGCATCAACCATTTCAGATTTTATAATTCTAGTGTTGTATGCATTAGCCATATTGAATTCAGATTTTTACTTCTCCTAGGCCTATAAATAGGGAGGTTCTCTAAGCTTGTAATAACACCCCAAGGGAGGGAGCTCTCAAGCACTTCTCTAGAGCTCCATTCCCTTATCTCCCTCAAATTCTCTTAGTTTCCCTTTGTAGTTCTCAATTGTTGTAACAAGATCCTAGTACTATAAATCTCAAGCATTTTTCCTTTCTCTTCTTCTATAAATTCTCCAAACACTTCTCTATTTTCTTTCAAAGTTCTCCATGCTCTAAAACATTTCCCAAACACAGTTCCCATTCTCTTCCAAATTCCCCATGTTCTTAAACACATTCCCTTCCAAATTCTCAAAGTCCTCAAACACTCTCTTCCAAAATCCACAAAGTTCCCAAACACTTCTCCCATTCCTTCATCAAATTCTCAATGTTCCCAAACACTCCTCCCTTCTCTTTCTCAAACACATCTCTCCTCTCCTCCAACACTCTCCATGTTCTCAAGTGTTGTACAAAACCTTTTTTCTTCTTTTGTTTTCATTTCTGTTTTGTGTAGGAAAAATGAATTGGATCATTCAATCACCAATCCCTGTGGAATCGACCTCGCACTTACATATGCTATACTACTGAACGGCTCGTGCACTTGCGAGTATCACAAGTTGAGGATGCAGTTGAACCCATTTTGCTGCAGCTGA
The DNA here is from genome assembly GCA_018703695.1 of Prunus fruticosa. Lineage (NCBI taxonomy): Eukaryota > Viridiplantae > Streptophyta > Magnoliopsida > Rosales > Rosaceae > Prunus > Prunus fruticosa. The sequence goes on from CM031920.1 coordinate 31,644,085, forward strand.
ATCTACGCAACAAGTTTTTGGCACCGTTGCCGGGGATCGGTAACATTGTTTGATTCTATTTGGTTTTCCTGCTTTTTATTTATTTTTTTATCTTTTTTATAACTTGACAGTTTCATGTTTTAAAGTTAATGAGGTTAATTGATAAGTTGTGTTTGTAGTCCAACGGACAAGGACAATTGCCTGACAAGCAAGAGAACTGGGTTTGAGTCCCATCTTACACAACACCCAAAAACAAAAAGGTTCAAGTAGCATGTTGATTATTTCTAGTTTATGGTTTCATTCACTTGCTCTTAATTAATTATCTTGTTCAAGTTTACATAAACACCATATGACTGTTGGACTGATTAGTGAATGAATGGGTAGATATTGAAGACAAACACCATGTTTAAATTATACTTGGTTCGGAATTTGTGTTTAGACTAAACACCACAGCTAAATGTTTTTTCTGAATACTTGATTAAAACCACACACCATATGGATAATCATATTTGAGAAAGAACGAACTCCATAAGCTAGTTTGATTACTTTGTTGCTTGTTACTTTGAGGCATGAAATTGGACGTGTGTTGATTTTCCTTTCCATTCTAGTTTTTATTTCCTAATCCTTTAATTCTGTTTCAAGTTTTCTGTGTTTGTTTTAGCAAGTAATGTCAGCTTAATAAAAATGGAGAGAGATGGTAACCTCAATCATAAGAATGGGGAGTGTGGAGCAGTGGGAGAAGTCGCGACCTCCAAGTGCATCCATGCTCGACCTAATCGCTTCAAGGGGGAGTATTCCCATCCTTTCTCTTAAGTTGTTTTGTTATTATTTCAGTAATTTTAATTTTCTATTTCTTTTATAAAAAAAAAATTAAAAAGATTTTTTATGTGAGCTGACTCGTGGTAACTCCAGATGAGCGTCTCCGTCAAATAGAGTGTCTAGGAGTTCTTTAGGCGACACCTTCGGTGTCTAAGAAGTTTGGGTTTTAAGTGGGACCTTTGTGACCCCTCCAACCTTCCCGGATCCCCTGGCTGTGTTTTTCTGAGGCCCTTAACTAGTCATCCATGAGTTGCTTGTATATTTGTGTGTTTAAAAAAAAAACTAAACTAAACTAAACTAAAAAAAATTAAAAAAAAACTTTAAAAAAAAAATTGAAATTTTTGTTTTTATTTATTTTTCCTTGTAAATTGCAATTTGGAACTTCTTTGTTTTTTTTTTCTTTGTGTGGTCAGTTAGTTGTAAATAATAATAAATTTAAAAAAAATCAATTTGGAACTTTTTTTGTTTCGTTAAGTTAGTTTATGTATTTATTTACGTGGTGTGGTTAGTTAGTTTATTTCTGAGTGTTAAAAACACATTTTTATTTCACTCAAACATTACAAACAAAGTTTTAAAAAAAAGTTAAAAAGTTAAAAAAAACAAAAAAAAAACACTCAAGTAAATTAAAAATAAAAACAACTTCTTCTTCTTCTTCTTCTTCTTCTTCTTCTTCTTCTTCTTCTTCATCTTCATGGTATGTCTTTATTTTCTCTTACTTGCAGAATTTGCAGCAGCTCCACATGGTCCTCATTCTTTCTCTGCAATGCTTCCACGTGCTGATTAGCACGGTGAGCCGCTTCTGGAAGTCCGCCACCATAGCCTTCAAGGAAGCAACTTCCTCACTCAGCGCGGCACACTCCCGTGTCCTCGCCAGCAATCGCATGCCCAAGTTGGTAGCCGAGACCGCGTGGAGCACAGTTAAATTGTTGGACTCCTCCACCGCTGCCTTGTCAGACCTCTGCGCCACATGCAGATGATCCATCGGTGTGAGCTTGCTGCCAATCATGCCTCCTAGCAGGACCTGCTCTCGTTCGACACGGCCTCAGAAAAAGTTCGGTATTACCTCAGCAAAGTTTGAGGCAGGACCGTGATGATATGTGGAGTTTGGGAAGACATGGTTTGTAGGAGCCCTTCTATGCCGCATTCGGTGGCGCAAGGGACAATTCAAGGTTTAGATCATCAAGGTGAGTGCATGAAGATGCCATTGTTTTTTTTTTCTTGATTTTTTGATGTTTTTCTCTGAATTTGCAGGAAGAAATGCGGGGTGCTCTTCTACTTCACCGAGATGAGTTTAAATAGACTTATGCAGACGAGGTAGCCGAAAGCACTTCGGATCTCGAGGGTGCTATCCTGTGTTCTTTCTCTCGGATCCCTTCATTTCCGGCGCAATTGCTAGCGCGTTTTTTGTAAAGGGAGCATGTCGACACTTTAACTTACTTTTGCCTCCCTGTTTTCTGATGTTTGTGTTTTTGCTTTTTCAATTGTTATTTTATTTATTATGTTTTTTTTTCAATTGTTTTCTTCTTGTTTGTCAGGTTTCTCAAGAATTTAGTTGGAAGAAGAGACAAAATTAAAGATGCGTCTTGGACACCTGGTGCAAGAATCTCAACTCTTCTTTTAAATTCTTGTTTGAATTGCGTGTTTATTTAAGTTTTTATTTATTTATTTAGTTTTTATTTAATTATGTAGTATAATTTAAAACTTATAGGATATTCTTTGAAGGAGCTAAACTTTTGGTAACTCCAGTAAGCAACCGCAGTCTATACAGTGTCTAGGAGTTCTTTAAGGCGACACCTTCGGTGTCTAAGAAGTTAGGGTTTTAAGCGGGACCATTGTGACCCCTCCAACCTTCCCGGTATCCCCTGGCTGTGTTTTTGAGGCCCTTAACTGGTCATCCTTAAGTTTTTCTCTTAAAAGAAAAAACAGTTACTTGTGTGTTTACTTAAATAAAAATAAAAATGCATGTTTGGGTTTTTGTGTTTTTTGTTTGATCATTGTTCTTTAAATTTAGGGTCAATTGTCTCTTTGAAATAGCATAACGTTTTTATTTCCCATTAAAAAAACAAAAAAAAACAAAAAAAAACAAATACACTTTAAAATTAAATAAATAAAAAGCTGAAATCATTTCTTCTTGCCGCTCGGTGTCTCGACCATAGGAGCTTTTAGTTTGGCCCTCTGGCTGTCCTCCTTTCCGGGCTTCAGGCACAGCCTCTTGGGGCTCATCACTTGAGCTCCCAAAGATCGCAATCTTAGCTTCAGTATAACTTTTCTCGCGATCTGGTTTCTTGCGTTTGCCCGGTCGGTCTAGGTCTTCCAGCTGTTTTCGCATGTCGCGAGAGTACAACTCTACAATCTTTGTTAGGTTTTTATTCTCGTCCCGCAACACTTCTAGCTGGTGTCGATTCACCTCCACTATCCTTGACCGCTCCCTTTTCAAGCTTTTTATAGCACTTTGACACTCTTCAACCATCCTGTGCTCCACCGCCAACTGACCTTTCAGCACTTCTACCTCATGGGACTTCGCAAGTAGGCGATGAACCAAACTTGGGACACATGTTGTACTCTGCATGCTCAGTGCCAGGGCATCACTCATGACCCGGTAGTCATCCCTTGTCCCGAACACACGTATATCTTTAGGAGTCACCAAATTTCTGCCAACTCCAATGGCAACATCGTTGTCCAGGAGTATTGAGTCATTGACAGTCACAGGCCCCGTGCGGGGGAAAAGTAGGGCATCCATACTGGTGCTACCTGCTTGGCCTCGTGTTTGAGTCGGTGGAGCTAGGTTGAGATCCAACGAAAAGGGGTAGGAAGAAGCCATTTGATTTCTCACTTTTTTTTTCTCTCTTTTTCTTGCTTGTGTTTCTCTTTTGTGTGTTTTTGCGTTTGTGTTTTTCCCCTTCTTTTTCTTTCTTATAGATGTAGTCTTTGACAAACCCTAGTCATCGCAGCATTTCTGAATCTCTAGCATTCCTCGAGTCCCACAACCTTCTCACTTTCCAACCGTTTCCAACTCATTTGTCACGACTTGCTTTGTCTGAACGGACGCGTTCAGCAAAGTCGTCACGCCTTTCTATGGCCCCGTAATTTCTGCTTGTGGAGTCTGCGACGCCTCTATGAGTCGACACGTGTCTCGCCCTGTCTGTTGGTCTCTTACACTGAACCGAGACATCATTACCCATGTTAAAATCCCGCTCTTTGTGTTGCTAATCACGGTTCGAGAGTTTGTTTTTTACAAAACTAAATAATAATAAAAAAGCCGGAAATGAAAACAAATTGTGGGTCGGGTTTCACTTTAGTTTGGGTTTCAAAATTGGTTAAATTCATCATGGTTTGGGTTTTGAAATTGTGGGCTTTGGGCTTCAAAATTTATTGTTTGGGTTTCAGTTTGTGTAAAACTATCTGTTAGGGCTTACCTGTTTTGAGTGTTTTACTGTTTTCGTTTTTTATTTATTTTATATTTTATATTTGTTTGATTGTTTTGTAATTTTTATTTTGTAATTGTTTTATTTTATTTTTGTATATTTTGTGATTTTTTTTATTTGCATTAATACCTTTCATTTGTTGTTATGACATTGTTTGTGACTAATTTTTAAACATTGAGGACAATGTTCATTTCTAGGTTTGGGGGTATTGGAGTTTAGCATGTATTTTTTTTTTCTTAATTAAAAAATAAAAATAAAAATTGCTTGTTTTTCTTCTATTTGAGTCTTGTTTTGTTTTTGAATCACTTTCCGAACAATATTTGATGAGATTGTGATAAATGTTTGCATGACTTAAAGAAAAATTGGATTTCATTTTATTTTATTTTAAAAAAAAAATTTAAAAATTTAAATTATTAAAAAATAATAATAATAAATTGTTTTGGCACTGTTCTAGCATGATATGTTTGAAACATTCTTTACACTTGCCATTTGTTTCATAATTTTCCAATTAAAGGATTTGCATGATCTAAAGAATTGTATGAAGCATAAATTAGACTTATATAACCAACCATATAAAGTGAGCTTTTGAGCCTTGTACTTCAATTCATGAGTGTTATATACATACTCTTATTTTCTTGTCATCAAAGTTGTTGTTTGATCTCATTATTCATTGATTTGGTTGAACACTCAAAAGTCATTCATTCTTATGCAATTTGATTTCATGACATTTAAAGAAATGATATTAAGGCCTTGTTTGGATCGTTTGTGTCTTTCAAGCTAACCTTATGCATGCTTAAGCATGATTTTTCCATTGTTAACCATTTTGAGCCTACATGTAAACCTTTTCTTTCATTTTACCAATTTTATTTCCTCGCCTTAGCCCGAAAAACAAATATTTACCTTTCTAAGGAACTCATGAGCTTTAATTGGGATGGGTTTTTCATGCTAAGTTTGGGAAGAGGTGTTACATTTCGAAAAAAAAAAAAACAAAAAAATCACACAATTGGTGAAAGAAAAGAGAAAAGTGGTGGTTGATTGAAAATTTCATTTTTTGGGCCTTCAAAATAAATTGGTGTTTGTTCAATTAAAGGAAATGAGTATGAATCAATGTACATGAAGGTATAAGGAGTTTTGATCATGTAAAAGAAAAAATCTAATCGTGATGATTCGAAGTCTTGTAAACAATTATTTTATGCTCTTACATTGCGAGTTCCTTGGACTTTGTATTATCCATACCTTTCATTTCTTACTCACCTTACACCCTTGGCCCCATTACAACCTATGTTAAAGACCTAAATTGATCTCAAATGTCATGTGGTTGAATTGCATCCATTTTCTTACTTTTAAGTGTTTGGCATCCTTCTTGAGATCATATTAATGCAAGTTCTTCATCTTTCTATTTCGAGTTAAGTCCTTATGGTTTAACTCTATTCTCATGTTTATAACTGAGTGATGCATTATAGCCCTCTTCTGAGTGATTCATTTGTGAGAGGACAACTTTGGTGAGATTTGAAGTTGAATTTGTGCTTTGTATGATTTTTGGAATTGTGTGAAAACTAAGATTGGGGAATTTGTTGCATTTGGCTATCACACTACTACACTTTGAGCATATTGTGTTTAGAACTTTGCCGCTTTGTAAATAATGTCTAAAAATTGAGGTTTTATTGTTAAAACGTTTAAGTCATGTGCATGAGTCATTTCTCTTCAGAAAATGTTCGGAAAGATTGTTTTGAGTTCTTTTTATTTTTGTAATTGTTTTTTTTGTGTGTTTTGTTTTCGTTTTTTTTTTGTTAATGTAATTATGTTTGTTTTTGTTTTTGGTTTTTGTTTTGCTTAAAGACTAACAATCTTTTAAGTTTTCTAACCATTTTGTTTTGTAGAGTTAGAAAAACGTTTGTGGGTATTCGTATTGTTAAACCCTCAGGAGACACAACTCCTCCTACTAGGGATGCCTAGAGGTTTAAAGGCTTGTTGCATATGTTAAATGCAATCGAGTTACCTATTAAAGTGGTTTATTTAACTTCTAGTTTTGTTTTTAACTTTGTTTTGTGTTGTTTTGCTCGAGGACTAGCAAAATCTAGGTTTGGGGGTATTTGATCGGTTCATAATTGTATATTATTTCTTACCCTTCTAGCTTATGATTTGGTTATGTTTTTGAGTTAAACTTATGCTTTTAATCCTTTTTGTGTTTATCTTTCAGTTAATTGAGCTTTAGGTAACAATGATGGCTTTGGAGAGCATAATTCATGCAATTCAAGCATGTTAAGGCCTAATTTGGATGAATTGAAGAAGAGCTTAAAGACAAATTCATTATGGCTACAGCCCCCTGCCAGTCCAGTTCCGTAGGTCATATTGCAAGCTTTGTTTCAACAAGCTACATAGCTATAATGAGGCCACATTCTTCATGAAAATTGTTCCAATGGGTGTGTACTATAACATATCCAAAATTCAGCCCCATTGGATAAATCTGGAGTCCGTTACCTAGCAAACACAGAACCATGCTCAGGATGGATCTTATCAGCGCGGAAAATGAGTTAGAAATTTGTTTCGGCCTTAACTTCTTCCTCTGACCTTGGATTGGCCCAAATAACATATGGCTGGAAAGAAGACATCCTGAACTTCAATTTAAAGTGCTTAAAGTCCTAATTTGATTAATAGAAGCCCAAGTTGTAAGCCCTTGAAGTTGCTGGTCATGCTGACCTCAGCATGTGCTGGTTGGATGCTTGGTCATGGTGAGCTAGGCATGAGCTATCATTTCTGGTTGGATGCTTGGTCATGGTGACATGAAGATGAGCTAGGGCTGCTGGTGGGATTTAGTGGTGAAGTGCATCAACCAATTCAAGATTTTCTAATACAAGTGCATCAACCATTTCAGATTTTCTAATACAAGTGCATCAACCATTTCAGATTTTATAATTCTAGTGTTGTATGCATTAGCCATATTGAATTCAGATTTTTACTTCTCCTAGGCCTATAAATAGGGAGGTTCTCTAAGCTTGTAATAACACCCCAAGGGAGGGAGCTCTCAAGCACTTCTCTAGAGCTCCATTCCCTTATCTCCCTCAAATTCTCTTAGTTTCCCTTTGTAGTTCTCAATTGTTGTAACAAGATCCTAGTACTATAAATCTCAAGCATTTTTCCTTTCTCTTCTTCTATAAATTCTCCAAACACTTCTCTATTTTCTTTCAAAGTTCTCCATGCTCTAAAACATTTCCCAAACACAGTTCCCATTCTCTTCCAAATTCCCCATGTTCTTAAACACATTCCCTTCCAAATTCTCAAAGTCCTCAAACACTCTCTTCCAAAATCCACAAAGTTCCCAAACACTTCTCCCATTCCTTCATCAAATTCTCAATGTTCCCAAACACTCCTCCCTTCTCTTTCTCAAACACATCTCTCCTCTCCTCCAACACTCTCCATGTTCTCAAGTGTTGTACAAAACCTTTTTTCTTCTTTTGTTTTCATTTCTGTTTTGTGTAGGAAAAATGAATTGGATCATTCAATCACCAATCCCTGTGGAATCGACCTCGCACTTACATATGCTATACTACTGAACGGCTCGTGCACTTGCGAGTATCACAAGTTGAGGATGCAGTTGAACCCATTTTGGTGCAGCTGAATCTACGCAACACTTCTCTCGGACATAATGAAAATATACTTCAACATGTCTTGTGCGAGTGTGAAAGACTGGATTAGAAGCTAGAGAAAGCGCACTGACATTATCACACCAAAGCTGAGGGCATGCGAGAGGAAGCCGCAGATCACGAAAGAGAGAACGGAACCAGGAAAGAGTGGTTGCGGTTTGAGCAAGCTGTCGGTATTCGGCTTCCGTGCTAGAGCGAGAGACACCCTTCTGCTTCTTAGAACTCCAGGACACCAAATTAGAGCCAAGATAAATGCAGGTAACCACCGGTGGAACGGCGATCATCGGGATCACCAGCATAGTCAGTGTCGGAATAGGCAGTTAAGCATAAGGAACTAGGTTGATAAAACAAACCATGAAAGTGAGTAGCCTTAAGGTATCACAAGATACGTTTGACGGCAATCCAATGAATGGTAGTGGGTTGATGCATGAACTGACAAACTTGATTGACAGCAAATGAGATATCTGGACGGGTAATGGTGAGATATTGAAGAGCCCCAACAACACTACGATATTCTATAACATTAGGGAGAGGGTCGCCATCATGAAGACTCAAATGTTTGGAACTGAGGGCAGGTGTGGAAACAGGGCTTGACATCAAGCATGTGGGTGCGTTGAAGAAGATCCAGCACATATTTAGACTGTGTAAGATGAAGACCAGTGGCTGTCCGAGAGGCTTCGATACCCAGGAAATAATGAAGCGAGCCAAGGTCCTTCATGGAAAAAGAGCGACCCAAATGAAGAATGAGTTGAGTAATCTGAGATGGATCATTACCGGTAATTAGAATGTCGTCAACATAAATCAAAAGATAAATAACAGTGGTCCCATGAAAATATGTAAACAAAGAGTAATCCGCCATTGAAGCAGTAAAACCCAAATGCTCCAAATGAGAGGAGAAACAATGAAACCAAGCACACGGTGCTTGTTTGAGCCCATAAAGTGAACGATTCAGTTTGCACACATAGTTGGGAAATTGAGAATCCACAAAACCAGTGGGTTGCCGCATGTACACATCTTCAGACAAATAACCGTGCAAAAAGGCATTTTGAACGTCAAGTTGACGAATGGGCCAATTACGATGCACAGCAAGAGCAAGAATGAGCCGGATGGTGGATTGATTAACCACGGGACTAAAAGTCTCACCATAATCGATCCCGGGCTGTTGATGAAAACCATTTGCCACCAAGCGAGCCTTATATCTCTCAATTGTACCATTAGACTTACGCTTAATACGATAGACCCACTTGTTAGGAAGAACATTCATGGAAGGAGTGTGAGGAACCAAAGTCCATGTTTTAGCTTGCTGTAGAGCAGTATATTCAACTTGCATGGCCTTGCGCCAATGATCCTGTTTATTAGCCTGAGAGAAACAACTAGGCTCCACAAGGTGAGGAGATACATTAATCATCAAAGCATATTTGGAAACTGGGTTTACGAATACCTGCCTTCCCTCGAGTCACCATAGGATGAGTGGGAGGAACAACCTGTATAGGAGAAGATGATACAGGGGCCATTGGGGATGGCATTGGAGAAGCAGATTCAAGAGATGCAGCAGAAGTAATATTGCTCACGGGTTCAAGAGAGGGAGGAACAGCAGGAGCAGCAAGTGGCGTTGGGGGAGAGGAGGAAACAACAGGAAGTGGCGGTGTAGCAGGAGAGAAAATTATAGGAGCAGAATCTGAAGGCAAGGAAAACACCCCCGTAGTCCGAGTATGAAGTGTTGAATATGGGAAAGTGGTTTCATCAAAGACAATATGTCGGGATAGAAAGACCCGACCCGTAGACGGATCAAGGCACCTATATCCCTTTTGATTTAGCGAGTAGCCTAAGAAAATGCATTTAAGTGAACGAAATTTTAACTTGTTGTTATTATAAGGGCGAAGATAGGGAAAACATGCACAGCCAAAAATCTTAAGAAAATCATATTGTGGAGTTTTATGAAATAGCTTTTGATAAGGCGACACAAATTCAAGGAGAGGTGAGGGGAGACGATTAATAAGATAAACAGCGGTGTGAACGGCCTCGGCCCAATAAGTGACGGGCATGGAGGCATGAGCCAACAAGGTAAGGCTCATATCGATAATATGACGATGCTTGCGTTCAGCTAAACCATTTTGTTCAGGATGATGAGGACATGTGAACCGGTGATTAATCCCATGAGTGTCTAAAAAAGTGCTAAATACATTATTAGTATATTCACCCCATCCATCAGTTTGGAACGTCTTTATGCGAGAGGTGAACATATTCTCAACAAGGGTTTTAAATTTAACAAAAATAGAAAAGACCTCAGATTTAAAACGTATGGGATAAACCCATGAATAACGGGAAAAATTATCAACAAACAAGACATAATACTTGAAACCAGAAATTGAAGAATTAGAGGCACTCCAAACATCCGAATGAATGATTTCCAAAGGAAACTGAGCAATATAATTAGATGAGGAAAATGAAAGTTTAACACTTTTGCCCAAAGGGCATGATGAACAAAAAAATGTAGTTTTATTTTCTAATAAAGGCAAATGCTGAGAAGACACCAAACGATGCAAAATGGATGAGGCAGGATGGCCAAGCCGAGAATGCCATACATCTTTATTGACTCGAACACCTAAGAAAGCAACTCGCGAACCCGGAGAAGTTGAACTTGATGAAGATGGAAAAGGGTAAAGACCATTAATACTCGGACCGCGGAAAAGCATCCTCCCGGTCTTCAAATCCTGTACACAAAAATAGGTAGGATAAAAGGTGAAGAAACAGTCGTTGTCATGAGAAAAATGGTTAACATAAATAAGTTTGGTAGAGGCTTGAGGACAACAGAGAAGGTTAGACAAAGAATAAGAGGAGGAACCGTGAACAATATTAGAACTACCAATATGAGATATAGTTAAACCTGTTCCACCAAGGACACCACCAATGGAGTCAATACCACGATATTCTCTGGGATTGTTCAAACCACCCACATCTGGAGTAATATGAGAGTTGGCACCAGTATCCATAAGCCAAGAGGATGATCCAGGTTGCTGAGAGGAAGAAGCGGCCATGGCAGATAAGCGCTGAGTAGGAACGCGACCTTCAAAGGCAAGATTCATGCGGTTATAACAATCCAAGGCGGCATGACCACCATGACCACAGATTTGACACACAATCCGTGAACCAAAAGGAAAGGCAGCAGAACCAGGAGCCATGGAAGATGAGGAAGCACCGCCAAGAGAAAGAAGAAGAAACACCGTTGGAAGAGGACGGAGCCGCACCAAGAACACCAGCTGTGGAAGAAGAAAAACCACCACGACTACCATGAAAAGAGGAACCGCCAGGAAAAACCACGGCCACCACGGAAACCACGACCACCACGCTGTCCAACGAGCCACGGCCACGAAAACCACCACGTCCACGTGAAGCAACCATAGCAGTACCCCCAAGGTCAGAACTAGGAAGGTGGACAGATTGGAGCCGTCGTTCAGCACACTAAGGAGAAGAGCCTCAAGAGTATCATAAGTTATGGGAGAATCACGAGCTTGGGCAGAACTAACAGGTCTCTCATATAAAGGACCCACGTTGTTCATGATAATAGCAACAAGATCAGAGTCACTCAGGGAACCAGAAAGAGCAAGGTTGTCGGCCAGAGAGTTCACCTTGTCAAGAAAATCAGCAATCGAGAGATCACCACGAGTAGTTTGTAGCAAGTCACCACGAAGCTGGAGGAGTCGATTTTGATTTTGGGAAGCATAACGTTTCTCAAGAGATAACCAAGTGAGATGCGCAGAGGTAGAACGAGCAACGGTGGCAAGCACAGGAGGAGAGAGAGACCCATTAAGCCAGGACAACACCATTTGATCCTGCTGGATCCAGTCCTCATAAGCCGGATTCACCTTGTCAGTTGTTTACCAGGATCATCTGGAGAGAAAAGCAGGAGGGCAGAGACTGGTACCATCAACATATTTCATAAGAGAGCGGCTGCGAAGAAGCGGCACAATTTGTGCAAGCCATAAAGGATAAGTATTACGTTCCAACTTGACGGTCAACAAGTTGGAAACGTTGGGCATAGGAGCAACAGAGGAAGAGCTGGAACTAGAAGCGAGAAGTCGCCATAGAGAAGGTTGGGTGTGAAGAAAAAGAGAATAAAAAATAATAATAATTTTGATGTTAATCAGAAAGCTCTGATACCATGAAGAGATATTATAAGCCTCTGGAATTGTGCCGAGGTCGTGTGTATTGATATTGATTATATAATGCTATACAAGAGTCCTACACCGTAGGAGATAACTACACGTTACAAGATAAAGAGGTATACAACTGTAATACTAGGATAAGGATACGTGAGGAATACAATAGATAAACTAAGTGGTAACATTAGGACTCTCCAGAATTAGGATTGGATGCACGCCTCTCATTAGGACCTACGTCCATGCTAACATTGACTATAGCCCAGATGACTTGATGTGATCCCACCCACAGAAAATCTCCTTTTTTTTCTTTAGTTAATTAATATTTATTACTCAATCTTTTTGCTAAAACATATTCCTAGCGAACATCCTTTACTTTTTTCTGTCCCAAAAAAAAAACCATTTACCTTCTAGTGAACATAAAACGTCAATTCATTTTTTTATATATAAATTTTGGCTACTTCGTCTCATTTTTATTTTCCAAGTTGGCTTGGATGGATTAAAATGATTTAGTTTTTTTTTTTTCTTCTTTTGTAATGGATAATAAATGCTTTCAGTTTTTTTCTTTTCATGGAGAAGTTTATCATGTAATTGCTAATTGACCTTAAAATTTATCCTTCAATTAAATTAACTCGTACCGTCAAGTTTTCTAGGTTTCTATGTAAGATAAATTTAGCCCACCATATTTTCAAATCCTTAATCCGATCCCTGTAAGGCCCAATCATTCCCTCACAAATTTAGAGTGCAACTCTTCCTTTCTTTACCTTACATATAACCATATACTCAACACATAAAAGGTTGGTTTTTCTGGCCATCTAATATCTTTCAATAAATCGAAAATCTCCATTCTTATACGCATCAATTACAACTATAAAATTTTTTAATTAAATAAAATTTGAAAAAAACTCCCAAAAAACAGACCAAAAATATTTCATTTTTGTATATATATAATTTCAGCCATATCAAAATCTGAAAAACTCATATGAAAAATGTTGACAGGCAAAAAAGAAAAACAACAGCAAGTTGAGGGGTCGAGGAGACTAGAGGTCTTCAATCCATTAGCATTTCCGTAGCTCCAAATACTATTTTGTGTTTTATTAATTTAGGTTACAACTTACAAGTAGTAATAGAGTAAAAACACACCGAAAATAAAATATAATTTCTTCATTACAGTTGACCTACCTTTCTACGCGTGTAATAAACAAACTAAATGGTCATCCTTCCTTCGTCAAGGGCCAAAACTAGTCTTTCCGATTTTGGTCCAACTCTTTCTTAAACGTAAATTTCATGGTCAATGAAATGCTTGAACAGAACACGCTATTTCTTCATCAACTAGTTCCTTCCTCCTCTCCCTCCCTTGTTTGCATTACTTGTGGTTGTGTCTATTCCCTTTATATATAGCCATTGGATTAAATGCTTAATGGCCGTTTGACATTGCTTATTTAGGGTGATAAGTGATCTTTAAAAAAATTTGGGAAGTCCAGCCCATTTGGTAAACTGTGAGAAAATCACTTATTATTAAAAATTACTGTAAGAAAAAGCTATAAGGAAAAAAGCAGCTAATGAAGTGCTTTCATTTTCTGATTATGCAGGAATTCAGTTTTGAAGGCAGGCGCTGGGTTTAATGATTATGCCGCAATCATTTTCTGATTATGAGGAAATCAATACCAACAACACTTTTAACAAAAAGTTTACCAAACGCCAAACTGCTTTCTCTCAGGCAATTGAAAGCGATTATTATCACAGGCACGGAAATGTAAAACTGGCCCTAATAGTTTCTTGATCTATGTCAAAATATGAACAAGTCATATAAAAATTACATATTACATATATCTTGCAAACTTGGATTGGGTTAGGCGCAATGAGCTCACCCCTTTGTACCTAAGTTCGGGTCTCCCTTTCCATATGTTAGATTAATCTTTGGTACTTTAGACCATCAATTTTATCAAAAAAAACAATAATGCTCTGTAAATCGAATTTCCAATTTTTATACACATAATTACAACCATCAATATTTCAATTAAAGAGAACATTTGAAAAACCCTCAATTAATTTACATTGCATCATTTGAGCCATCCAAATATGAACAAGTCGTATAAAAAATAGAGAGAGAAACAAACATAAAAGTTTGCTTTAACAATGTTTGTTGAAATTGGCCAGGTTCCATTTCTTGGCAAAGGGAAGTCGTGCATCAAGTTGGCAAAAAATTGCCCCTTGGATTTTGGGGCCATGGGCTTGTGACCTGCCTGCCCGCATGTCCATATCCCACCGAAGCATCCAGCACTGCTATTCTGCTCCCCATGAATCCATGAATCATGATGCCACTAATTTTAGGTTAAAAGTAGTAACAGAGTAAAAACACAACGAAAATAAATCTCTTTTCGCCCTTAAAAACAGTAGGAGTTCGTTCTGGGTTGCTTTCGCTAACTTGAACAAATAAGAATTCCCAATTGGATTAGGCTCAGTTTGATTTGTTCCATCTATATATCTATATATCTATATGATATCCTTATGACTAAATTATAATTTTCTAATAATTTAAAATTGGATCCTTATCTAAGAAAAATTTCAAAACACAACTAATTCATATTAATTATATAAAGCTGAAATGTGTACCACAAATGCATCACATATGAAAAATAATAATAATTAATATTTCTTTTCAAAAATATATTTTTAAAATATTGTTTTTTCTCTCTCCATCTCTCGCTCCCCATCTCTCTCTCTCCATTTTTCCCAACCCACCGACTGAATATCCCCCAGCGCCAGCCCCCAAACCATCAACCCCTACTCCCCCTCGCCCTTCCCCTGACCACCTCCCCTCTGCTCCCTACCTACCGAAACTTATCTACGCACCCACCCCTCCCACATCCTCGTGAAGAATTTTGCCATATCCTCCCATATCTAAAACTTCTCAGCCCTACTTTTTTATTTCTCAATTCTCACCACCAAAACACCATATTGTTCATATGAATTGTTTTCTCATCAGACCCAGAGAGACAAAGAAAGAGATAAAGAGAAAGTGGAGTTTGGGTTTGGGGATGAAGAACAACATGGTGGCTTTATGAGTTTTCTAAGATGATGGGTGGTTATTCAATCATTGGGTGCACAACTAATGGGTCAATTTTAGGATTTTGAAGGTAGTGGGTTTTTAGATTTTGGATTTGTTTGTTTGATTCTGGAAGGTAGTGGGTTTTGGCAATGAGAATTGAATTCATGTGAGGGAGAAAGACAAGTCACCGAGCATGGCTTTTGGGCGCTCTGTCTGTCATGAATATACATATTTAGATTTAGATATTTGGAAATCAGTGGAAGAAGAAAAGAGAGAGGGGCGGGGGCTGGGCTGTGTCTTGGGTGGGTGATTGTTTGGGTGGGGAGGGGTGGGGCTGTGATGGCTGCCCCCAAGTGGGTTGGTGGGGGAGGGCGTCTTGTACAGAGAGAAAGAGGGAGAGAGAAGAGGGAAGTAATTTTCTAAATATTTTTTCCTATGTAAAATATTTTGAAATAAAATATTTTATTTGTTTTTAACATGTGGCACTTACATGGTGTTGAGGCCCAAAAATTCAAGGGCAGGCCCAGGTTATTTTTGGCCCAGCACAAGTAATTAATCACAAAAGAAGTCCGATCAAAACATAAGAGAAATTGTAGGATGCACCTACATAAGCCATGGGCCATGTGTCACGCATGCTTGCAAAAGGGCCAAAAATGCACCGGCTTTATAAATTCACGCTCACCAACCTATCCAGAGGCTACTTGGCCCAATCATAGCTTATTGTGGCGTAATAAAACTCAAGCGCAAGCATGATAGATAAACACGTGATGCCATGTAAAGGACCGCTATTCTAATAACAAGCTGTGCTACAAGCTTAAGTGGGCCCAAGCCACGTAATTACCTGGGGCATGCCTGAGAAGGTTGTGGTATGGACGGAACAAGCAATCACAGGGCCCATTGAGGGTTCAAAGAACGAAAGTTTTAAGCCACTTGGGAGCATTAAAACTCAAGCCCGTTCTTCGGGCCCAAACACATGGGTTGGCATGAGAGAGGGAGAAAATTAGACAAATAGGTCATTTCCAGCAGCATGACGAAAACCCATTGGTCATTTCCAGGAAAATGCCCAAAATAAAACAAATAGGTCATTTCAAGCTGCATGACGAAAACCCATTGGATGCTGGAAATAGCATGCCAAATAACCCAATCCTGTACGCAAAGCCCAGCCAAGCGCTTTGTAACAATCTAGCATCATGTTCCACCCTTGCCATAACTCTAAGATGGTCAACGAGAAGCCATAGCAGGGACCAAAGGAAATCCATAAATGTGAGAAGAGTACCCCTTGGACAAATGAACCTACCCATTCTCTTTTTGTTAAGATCATAATTTCATACATATACATGCCCAATTTCCTTACTTCTTTTGCTTAGTTTCTTCGATTTCTAAGTTATTTACCTCTCTTTGTGTGTTTTGTAGGCCAATAGAGCATGAGAGCATGAGAGGAATACAACTTAAGGCATTTGAAGCAAAAACGTGCAAAAACTGGAGCCTGAGTTAGAAGTTCATTTCGGACTTATCTTCTTCATCCGAACTTGATTGGGCCAATACTTGTGTGGTTGGATCAATGATATTCCGAACTTCAAAATGGACATCTTAAAGTCATCATTTGATTCAGCCCAACCCAATTCGTGAGCCCATGGAAATACACATCATGCCTGACAGGAAGATGAGCTCATTGCATGCTTGGTCATGATGAGCTAGGCATGAGCTATTGGTTTCTGAATGGAAGCTTGGTCATGCTGACATGAGGATGAGCTAGGGCTGCTAGTGGGATTTAGTGGAGCAACCATTTCTGATTTTCTAATGCAAGTGTTGAGTCCATTAGCCATATTCAATTCAGATTTCCCACTCCCCTCTCCCTATAAATACCACTTCCATTCCACATTCAAGATATCCTGAGATCCTGAGATCCATCATTTACACTTCCATTGTACACAAAGAGAGGGAAAGTTGAGAGTCACAAAGGGAGAGAAGGGAGAAGGCAGGCAGCTGGGAGGCTTTGGCCTCCTGGCAGCCATGGAGATGAATCTTTTTCCATCTCTAGCATGCTGTCCTTATCTTCTTCTCCTCCCTTTGTCTTTTATTCTCTTCTTGTATTTTCTTTGTTTTACTTTGTTTTTCTGTTATTAGTTGTAATAAACATCTTGCTAGTCTTGTATCATGGTTTGAGTTTATAAAGTTTGATTTCATTCATGAATTCTTCTTCACTGTTTTAATGGAGCTGTTTTGCATCCTTTGACTGATCACCTAAGGTTTTATGCGTTATGCTCTTGTTGGGAAGGTTTGGGGATCATCTTCATTCCATCCATTAGCAACTTATGTGATTTGGTTTCTAGGTCTCCTAATGTAAACACCATGCTTGGGGTCCTTGTGATGTTCAATACATTTTGATCCAAACACCATGGACTTATTTGTGAGCATCTTCATGAGTGAATCAATTTGTTTACTTGCTGCCATAACATGATTAGAACAATTAGGGTGGATTCTAAAACCTCACCATCTTGTCTTAGTTCTTTTCTTTCTTCTTGTTTTGTTTCTGTTGTTTCCATTTCTGTTTTGTGTAGGAAAACTGAGTTGGATCATTCAATCACCAATCCCTGTGGAATCGACCTCGCACTTACATATGCTAAACTACCAACGGCTCGTGCACTTGCGAGTATCACAAGTTGAGGATGCAGCTGAATCCATTTTGGTGCAGCTAAATCTACGCAACAAGTTTTTGGCGCCGTTGCCGGGGATTGGTAACATCGCTTGATTCTATTTGGTTTTCCCACTTTTTTATATTTTATTTTTATAACTGGACAGTTTCATGTTTTAAAGTTTGTGAGGATAATTGATAAGTTGTGTTTGTAGTCCAACGGACAAGGACAATTGCCTGACAAGCAAGAGAACTGGGTTTGAGTCCCAGCTTACACAACACCAAAGAAAGGGTTCAAGTAGCATGTTGATTATTGCTAGTTTCTGGTTTCATTCACTTGTTCTTAATTAAATATCTTGTTCAAGTTTACATAAACACCATATGACTCTTGGACTGATTAGTGAATGGATGGGTAGATATTGAAGACAAACACCATGTTTAAATTCTACTTGGTTTTTTATTGTTCTTCTTGTTCTTAATGGGTTTGGAATTTGTGTTTAGACTAAACACCATAGCTAAATGCTTTTTCTGAATACTTGATTAAAACCACACACCATATGGATAATCATATTTGAGAAAGAACGAACTCCATAAGCTAGTTTGATTTACTTTGATGCTTGTTACTTTGAAGCATGGAATTAGATGTTTGTGGTGAAGTTGAATCCCTAATCTTGATGTTTTAGTTTAGTTTATCCTTTTCATTTAAGTTCTGGTTTCCTAATCAAATAATCTGAAATTCTGTTTCAAGTTCCTTGTCTTTCTTTAAGCATTTATGAAGTAGCTCAATAAGAAAGAGGGAGAGAGAGGAGACAACCCAATCCATAGAAACATGGAGTATGGAGTAGCGGAGAAGTCGACCTCCAGCTGCTATGGCCAACCACGCTCCAGCTATCACTTCAAAGGGAAGCATTCCAATCATATCTCTTTCATTTGTATAATAACTGCTACTCATTCTTAGTTGTGTCTTATTTTTTTCTGTTTTGTTTTTGTTAGGGTTTTCTTTTCCTTGATATGGGAGAAACATGATGAGCAGCTGACCCAAATACTCAAAGAAGAACATGTGCTGACATACTATGTGAATTTCCCTCTCATTGTCTTCAAGGGGAAGTTCTAAACTCTCTTTCTTTCTTTTCTTTCATTTCATTCCTTTATCCTGCATTTTATGTGCATTGCATGCTTTACATGGATTCAAATATTTAGGGCAATGCATCATTTAAGTTTGGGGGTGCTGGAAAGTTTTTTCTTAGTTTTTGTGTTTGTGTCTGAAAACGTAGGCTTCTTCATTGCTACAATTGTTTATTTTATGCTACTGTTTTGGAAGTTTGGTCCACGTTGTGTTCTTCATTTTTTCATGTTGAATCCAACGACATAAAGCACGTTAAATTTGACCAAGTGGTTTGAAAGTTACATGTCAAAACAGATTAGATGTTGAAATTGAGCAAAACAGCAATTTGAAACCTCACGTTTTTCTTTTCTGTTTCTTTTCTTTAAGTCATTTTCAGTTTTCCTTCCCACACCAATGATAAATCATGAGTCCAACTTCTAATATGGCTCTTAGGAATTTGATAAGCATTGTGTTAGGTCTGAATCTTATTCTTTTGCTAGCTCAGTCTCACATAATTATTCTTGAGCTTTCTATGCACCTAGCCATGATTATACAACTCTTGCATGTCTTACCCAATTGTATGCATTTTTGCTTGTGTGATTCATTGGAATGTTAAGTTATAACTAAGATATGATTTAGGCCATCTTTGTTAAGCCTCTTTCTTTTTCCTCCATCAACCCATACAATACATATTCCATTGTAAACCCCTTTTGTGACCAAACACTTAGCCATTTCTTTCTATCACCTTATCATCCATTAAACACCCTACCATCTAGGGGACTTGTAGAGCGTGTTTGTATTTCAGATTGTAATGCATTCAAGGCAACAAATGAGCTAAAAAAAAACGAAAATAAAAAGAGAAAAGAAGTGTGGCCAATGTAGTCACGACCCTAGGGTGATATAAGGAGAAATCAAGGTGGTCTAGGGTGAAGAGCCGCAAAA
Source organism: Prunus fruticosa (assembly GCA_018703695.1). Taxonomy (NCBI): domain Eukaryota; kingdom Viridiplantae; phylum Streptophyta; class Magnoliopsida; order Rosales; family Rosaceae; genus Prunus; species Prunus fruticosa. The sequence goes on from CM031920.1 coordinate 31,663,846, forward strand.
TTGGGCCAAATATTATACAAAGTGTGTAAACATCAAAATCAAATTGTGAAGTGATTCAATTGCAAAATCTGGTGTTGTGAGCTTTTCAATTTCTGTGCCTTACATTTCAAACGTCCATGATCTTGTTTACATATCATGCTCTACTTTGTTCTTTAGACTTTGTGTTTTCATATCCATTCTTTGTCTAACCATTACAACAACCCCATTACATCCATGAGTAAAGTCCTATTGATTTTGGTTTAGCTTGGCAAACTTGTGCTCATTCTTGCAGGAATTCATATCGTTGTTTGAGAAGCATGAGTTGTATCTTCATGGCTACTTCACACACACACCTTGAGCATGATTTTTGTGAGATTGTGGTAGCACTTGAATAATGTTTAGAACTTCCTTAGTGCTTGTTTTGTTCCTTGTTGAGCCATGTCTATGAAGTTTAATATTTCTGTCCGGTTGGAAGGTCAACGTTTTTGTTTTTGTTTTTGTTTTTGTTTTGCTTAAGGACTAACAAATCTATTAAGTTTTCTAACCATTTTGTTTTGCAGAGTCAGTAAAACGTTTGTGGGTATCGATTCTGTTAAACCCTCAGGAGACACAACTCCTCCTACTAGGCATGCCTAGAGGTTTAAAGGCTTGTTGCATACGCTCAATGCAATCGAGTTACCTACGAAAGTGGTCTAGTTAACTTCTTATTTTGTTTTGTTTTTATCTTTGTTTTTCTTTTGTTTTGCTCGAGGACTAGCAAAATCTAAGTTTGGGGGTGTGTTAAGATCATAATTTCATACATATACATGCCCAATTTCCTTACTTCTTTTGCTTAGTTTCTTCGATTTCTAAGTTATTTACCTCTCTTTGTGTGTTTTGTAGGCCAATAGAGCATGAGAGCATGAGAGGAATACAACTTAAGGCATTTGAAGCAAAAACGTGCAAAAACTGGAGCCTGAGTTAGAAGTTCATTTTGGACTTATCTTCTTCATCCGAACTTGGATTGGGCCAATACTTGTGTGGTTGGATCAATGATATTCCGAACTTCAAAATGGACATCTTAAAGTCATCATTTGATTCAGCCCAACCCAATTCGTGAGCCCATGGAAATACACATCATGCTGACAGGAAGATGAGCTCATTGCATGCTTGGTCATGATGAGCTAGGCATGAGCTATTGGTTTCTGAATGGAAGCTTGGTCATGCTGACATGAGGATGAGCTAGGGCTGCTAGTGGGATTTAGTGGAGCAACCATTTCTGATTTTCTAATGCAAGTGTTGAGTCCATTAGCCATATTCAATTCAGATTTCCCACTCCCCTCTCCCCTATAAATACCACTTCCATTCCACATTCAAGATATCCTGAGATCCTGAGATCCATCATTTACACTTCCATTGTACACAAAGAGAGGGAAAGTTGAGAGTCACAAAGGGAGAGAAGGGAGAAGGCAGCAGCTGGGAGGCTTTGGCCTCCTGGCAGCCATGGAGATGAATCTTTTTCCATCTCTAGCATGCTGTCCTTATCTTCTTCTCCTCCCTTTGTCTTTTATTCTCTTCTTGTATTTTCTTTGTTTTACTTTGTTTTTCTGTTATTAGTTGTAATAAACATCTTGCTAGTCTTGTATCATGGTTTGAGTTTATAAAGTTTGATTTCATTCATGAATTCTTCTTCACTGTTTTAATGGAGCTGTTTTGCATCCTTTGACTGATCACCTAAGGTTTTATGCGTTATGCTCTTGTTGGGAAGGTTTGGGGATCATCTTCATTCCATCCATTAGCAACTTATGTGATTTGGTTTCTAGGTCTCCTAATGTAAACACCATGCTTGGGGTCCTTGTGATGTTCAATACATTTTGATCCAAACACCATGGACTTATTTGTGAGCATCTTCATGAGTGAATCAATTTGTTTACTTGCTGCCATAACATGATTAGAACAATTAGGGTGGATTCTAAAACCTCACCATCTTGTCTTAGTTCTTTTCTTTCTTCTTGTTTTGTTTCTGTTGTTTCCATTTCTGTTTTGTGTAGGAAAACTGAGTTGGATCATTCAATCACCAATCCCTGTGGAATCGACCTCGCACTTACATATGCTAAACTACCAACGGCTCGTGCACTTGCGAGTATCACAAGTTGAGGATGCAGCTGAATCCATTTTGGTGCAGCTAAATCTACGCAACACTTTTCCTCTGTAAGCTACATTTTGAAAACCAAGAAGGAATGCAGGTGGCGCCTCACCCCTGGGGAGGTCCAGCCGCTCAAAAAAACCTTGGAACCCCAAAGAACCTCCGACCCATACACTCTGGTTGAAGAAATTTCACCAAAAGGGAGTGAATGGAAAAAAGCAAAGGAAAATTGGGAGTGGAGGATCGTTGGAATTAGGGTTTTAAATGCCTATAAAAGGGGGTTTCCTCTACCCAGCAAAGAACACCTCCCAGAGCGCGACCAAGCTTTATCAAGCGACTGGAAATTTACTTTAGGCACCCTGTTTTCTACTTCCATTGTTTTTCTCCCTTTCTGAGATAGCAATCTTCCTCATTTTCCTCCTTCCCCATTCTTCAATCGTTTTCTCTCTATAGGAATTCCACGCTCTTGTCCCTCTCTCTCAAATTGCTAAACTTGTGAAAGCTTCAACCCTCATACCACAAGCTCTTCAAGCAAAGTCCCTTATCAACTTGTCACGTTTATTTGGCTATTGGTGAAAAGAACCTAAAAGTGTTTTCTAAGGTTTTAGGAACCCTTTCAAAACTCTTTTGGGAGCCTCTGGTTCTTGAACTTGGGCATTGGGGAATTTTGTTTGTCTTTCTCTTACAGCAGTCCAAGCCCATTCATCAGCTGCTGAACAAAAAGACCCCTACACATGGCATACATTTCATCAAAAGAGTGGGTCCTATTTATGCCATGTCATCATTTTTAACAGAATTTTTAACAGAGTTAACAGTGAAGGGCAAAGTGAACCACCAAACCTTGGTCAAGGGGGCATTCTGGGTCACTTTACTTTCAAAGGGTAAAGTGAGAATTGACGAGGGCACTACAGTAAATAAGTCTTCAATTTACTGCTCTATATTTTATAGCCATGCATAGCTTTTTGGTTGACATTAATACGGCGATGTTTTAATGCAACCGGGAAGAAAAGTTTGCAACTTTTTTTCTTTAATTTGGACCACCAGAGAGTAAGAAAGAAAGAAAATTCAAGTGATTTGAAATAATGCAACCTGGAAGAAAAGTTTGCAACTTTTTTTCTTTAATTTGGACCACCAGAGAGTAAGAAAGAAAGACAATTCAAGTGATTTGAAGTTGAATCAAAAAACGACTTTAAGAAAACCCAGTACTTGATTAGTGGACTTAATCTTTAAGTACTGATTAGCCTTTGATTTGTATCTTGTACAAAACCAAGCAAGGCATATGATTTGAGAGAAATACTATTAATCAAGGTCGGCAGAGAGAGGGGCAGGGGATGAAGAGGTTGCGCATCGGAAAGAAGAGGTGGGGATGCTGCTGGGGGCTGGATGGGTTTAGGGTTGATACTCGAGGGGAGGAGAGAATGGTTGCTGGGTATTTTTTATTTTATTTTTGTTGGAATTGAAGAATTATTTATTATTTATTTTGCCCACGTGGAGTCCATCTCATTAAAAAACTGTGCCCCTATATTAAATTACAAAAACACCCCTACAACGTCATCAGATTTAACAAAGTTTTGAATGGAATTGACGGCATGAGGTAAAGTGAATCACCAAACCTTGGTTAAGCAGGGAAAGTGGGTCACTTTAAGTTTTGTTGGGGGATGGCGGGAGAGGTGAAATTTGACTGTAGTTTCAGGGGGCATTTGTGTAATTAAGCCTAAATTTTATAAACTTATTTTACAAACATGATTGTAATATTTGTAGCCAATTACATTCTATAAGGAATAATAGAGCTCTACAGCAATTCGAACTATTTATTTATTAGCTCGTAATTGAAAGATCAACCCTCTAAAGGTTTAGTCAAATCAAAGATCTTTTAGTTATCTAATTTTAATCAGATAAATATGAAAACAAAATATTTTTGATAAATATAATGAAAATAGTCACGATAATAATTTAATTGTATTGTTGAAATTTATCTAATAAAGTTTATATTTGATAAAAAAAAAAATTTGGCTAAGCAATTCATGATTTAGGTAAATATTTTTAGGGATGATCCTTGACTGATCTAAAAGACGAAAGTTCAGATCATATGATTATATTGTGTAGTGGTCTAAAAGTAAAGTTGTACTATTCAGTTATTAACTTGTTAGCGCTTGGGGATGTCATCAATTAATAAGATTAAATTGTGAATGTATTCGAAAAAAGAAGTAGACTTGAAACAGAATGTTCACCAATAATATATATGATCCTTTCTCAATCAAGAAAAGTATTTGTATAAAAATCAGTTTCTGTTATCAATTATCCCTAAAAAAAGTTATTCTTATGAATTAATTTCATGACATAAAGACCAGGAATCCCTTTTTATCACCTTCTTCCTTTATTTTTGGTTTTGTTTTTCAAAAACAACTTCACCAACATCAGAATTCATAATAATCTTGTGCATCTTATTATTTTATTGTATTACAAGAACAGGGACAACGCACTCTTATTCAGCTTAAATATTCTACATACTCAAGACAAATGATTGTGTCACTCCTCTAGCCAAAGGTGAGTTGGTACTCCGGTTGTTTGTTGGGGGAGAAAAGACCGAAGTGTTTCTCAACTTCATCACCGCCCTTGGTATTTTCATCAAACATGGCAAAAAGGTAAGTTTCAATAGCTTTTCCAGGCCTCTTCGGAGTCCCAGTAGTGCCTTTCACATGGTTGATCAAATTTTGGTAGAATATTTGTGCATTTTGAGGGGTTGCAGCATTACCACCTTCGGATGGCCAACCGCTCTCCGACACGACGATCTCCACGTTGGGAGCATTGGCTTTCTCAAGAGCCGAGTACTGAGCATCCAAAAGAGCATCAAACAGGTTTTGGTACTTTACACCGTCGGGCGTCGTGATCCCATCTGAGGTGAATAAGGCATAGGCAAGGTCTATTTGAGCAGTATTTAGAATGTAGCTGAAGTAAGGATACACATTGACAAGAAGAGGGGCCCCATTGCTGGCTAGGAAGTTGATAACTGGGGTTATGAATGACTTTGCATCATCACTATATTTTCCAGCTGAAGGAGGGAAGGCATTGTCCACAAGGGTTGTGTCAATTGCTGTTGAGACTTTGATCTGGCCTTGCAGATTGGCTGCTACAATTGCATTATAAATGTTTTGGATGGCTGGGAGGAGATACTGGGTCACTGTATCGCCGGGGTGTACTTCGTTCCCGACCGCAATGTATTTGAACTTGACGTCAGGCAAGTAGGCTTGTACATTCTTTTGGACCCAATCTGTTGCAGCAGCAGCATCAGTGAGGCCTTGAAGCTTGTCGTTGAGGATGGTCACGGTGAGCTCTATGTTGGAACCTTTAAGGGCTTGATAGGTTGGATCATTGGGTTCATAAATTCTCATTCTTCCAATGCCATTGCTTTTGTACAAGTCAACGACTTCTGTTTCGGATGGTAAATTGTTGCCATTTTTTCCATAACAAACACCAACAGATTGTGCACCTGAAATACAAGCATAAAAGTTTCAGCTTGTGAAAGCATGATTGGCAACAAGAGAAACAACTTGCTTAAAGAATGTTTTAAAGGATGACAATTTCAATTTCATACATGAAATGACCAAAGAAATTACATACAACTCCAATTGCTTATAATTCAGAATTTGGATAGAGAAGTGAGGGACATGTAACTCAAGTAGTTAAGAGTAGTCACCCTTGCATCCGAGGACCTATGTTCCAATCCCCCCTCCCCAATATGGCTTGTATTTTAAAATAAAAATCAGATAAAGAAACCAGAAGTTTTCTGCATGGTATATATATGCTTTAATATATCATAATTTCAACTATATAATGAAACAGAACTACTTAATATAATCTACCTCAAACTATTGTACTGTAAACATGATTGAAGAAATAACCTCATATCAATCTACCCGTGTACGCTAGAAAACAGGTTTGATGAAAAAACATAATATTTGCAGAAAATGATACCTGTTATTTGCAGGGCAGGCATCAACAAAACAAGTAGCAGCAATATGGAAGCCATAAGAGTTTTTGGAACTGTTCTAGCTTGTGTAGGGAAATCCATGAAGAAGAGGAATTGTATAAATAACTCACTCTCTACATTAACATACCCCTTAAGCTATATATATATACACATCCCATATTCATATACGTATAGGCGGTAGAATTTAGAGGAGGTCCCAAGCTATCTAGCAATTAAGCAACTACCCATTATCCCGTCAATCACTGCAGAAGTATTGACTAATAATGACAATGACTTACTGTTGAAGAAAAAAATTATGATAACAACAAGACCTGCCAGCCAGACACGTTTTGCAGAAAGAGCTCAAGTCAAATTGATCAACCAAATTGATAATTAACAAGACTCGACAGACACGTAAAGGAAAATGAGTTCCAAGTTCAAGTTTCCCTTTTTTCTGGAGTAGATTAATAGCATGTGTACAAGCCCCTTGCCAGTAAATTAACCTTTGATTTATATGAAATCCGTCATATTGATAAAAAAGGCTTTTGATGAGCATAGTTCACATGTGTGTCACGGTAGCAAATTAACAGATATATTGACATAATCAAACGACATGGATTTACTTGACGTGGGAGCTAATGTGGAGGGCCATTCCTGACAAAAAAAGATAAGACTAAAGCTGATAATTTTGTTAACCTCGAAGATGTTTTGTGATAAAAACCCCTTTCGCATATAAAAATTTTCTTCTTGTCCCCATGGCCCCTTGTATACAGTCCTTGATATTGTCTGCATTTCCAAATTTCCTTATTGAAAAGTCAATGGGTTCAAACTCCTTCCTCTCCATCCAGTACAGTTGGCTTAGACAGAAGAAGCATATGATCTTAAATTGCTATAGGGGTCCCTGTTTGAAAGTCTAGAGCCTCTAGGATTTTAACACCTTAGTGGACGTGGGTCCAGTTAATATTAATTGGTCAATTGAAATAAGCGGCCCGTTTTCTCCCTACAAGTCTAAAAACTGACCCAGTCAAATTGTAATCTTTGATTAATTTTGCGCATATGGTCATGCCGTCGCGTATGTCGTACCAAGGACTAGGAAGGAATTTTAGCTTCTGGCGTATAGGAGGCTCTTAAATCAGTTTGAAATTTCAATTATACATATATTATATTATACTTATTTTGAAAAGATAGCAACAAGGATACAGGTGGTGTTAGTAATAGTGACAGGGATAGAGACTCGAAAATTCTTAGTCAAGGTGGTGGCTATTGAAAGAGTAGTATGCAAGTTTTCCTCCAGGGTTGCGACATCTTTATCTTTGATCTGAATTGATCTGAACCATAATCTTTAGTTTTCCCGTTGATTGTGGGATTTTTAATCTGTGCGCATATGATCATAACAATACTAGAGATATTGAAGAAGAGGCGAAGTGCGAATCGAACACAGAACAAAAATTGACAAGTCAATTGGCTATATACGCTTAAACTGGTTGCAGATGCAATTTAAAGAGATATCACAAATACATGTCAATTGGCTATATACGCTTAAACTGGTTGAGATGGAATTTAAAGAGATATCACAAATACATGCATTAGCTACGAGTAAGAATATAAATTGACAAATGCAGTAGTCACATACACTAACACCAATCACGCATTCATTTATGGCTTATTTATGTATATGGCCCCTGTGCTTTCAAACTCGTCTAGATTACCACATGAGCTTTGAAATGTCTCAAAATACCCCCCACACTTTTAAAAACCGTCTTGGTTACCCATTCCGTCAGTGTTATAGATGTTCCGTTACGTGCTTTGGGCCCCACTTCGTTTTAATCTTTAACATTGGAGAATAAGGGTTTTTTCAGCTTCAGAAAAGGGGAAAAGGGGTATTTGGGTGAGAAGGGGAAATTTGGATGGGAAAGCAAAAGAAGATGAGAGCAAACAGAAAGAGGATGACTTTGTAGAAGTTGAATATAAGATATGGGAGAGCTGCAAGATTGAAAAGAAGGAATTCTCGCGAGAGAGGGAACAAGAGCAGGAATCCTTTGAAGAGGAAGTGGACTCAAAGGTTGGGGGTGGTGAGGAGGGGTTGGATCAGATTATGGAGTTACTTCAACCGAAAGCATTGATGATGGCAGAATGTCTCCATCAAAGCAGAAGCAGCAACATAAGAAGAAGAAGCCTTTATGAAAGGAAGTGGTGACATGAGCTTGTATCTTGATGTGCTTTCATCTATTTCAAATGGGATATATGAATATATCATTCTTTTTTGTAGTTTGTATCTTCAAGGCGAAGGATTAGGAATTGGGTATAGATTACAAGCTACAGTGAGCAGCAACCCAGCCCAAACAGTGATTTCTTCTCCAGATTCTCCCAAAATTTGAACCCCACCTCAAATTTTGATAAGCCCTAGCCTTCTTCTCCAAATTTCCCCTTCTCACCCAAATACCCCCTTTCCCCTTTTTTGAAGTTGAAAAAACCCTTATTCTCTAATGTTAAGGATTGAAATGAAGTAGGGCAAAACATGTAACGGAACGTTTATAATCCTGACGGAATGGGTAACGTGAGACGATTTTTAAAAGTATGGGGGCTATTTTGAGACGTTTCAAAGCCCAGGTGGTAATCTGAGACAAGTTTGAAAGCACATGGGGTATGTACATAAATAAGCCATCATTTATACTAATCATGAATACACTTGTCACGTCAAGGGCTTTCAAATAACTAAAAACCAATTTAAGGGTCGTTGTATGTATACATTTAAGGGCTTTCAAATAACTAAAAACCAATTTAAAAGGGCAGGTACATACAACGACAATTTTTCATATATGGATTTAGCTACATGCAGCCGTAATAAGGGAAGAACTGGTTTAGCACTTCTGGCCAATGTGTACCCTTGCAAGTAATGGATCACTTCTTGACAGGACCCACTCCGGATTCTCCCTTAGAACCTATGACGAATTCTGTTCTTGTCCAACATCAGGCAAATGTCAGACTTATTTTATTAAAATGTCATATTCTCCTATTTTTAACAAAAAATAGATTTTGACTTCTATCGAGGATTTGGCAGAGTCTCTCTTGTAATTGGAACATTTCCCAAATTACAAACATCTGCAATTAAGCGCAAAATAATCCCTACTTTCAGCATGCACAAGGTAAAGGCACACAAGACAACTAGGATGATTCAATGGACATCAGGCCCTCTACCTAAACTTAAAACAAGCAACTCAGAGCAGCTAAAGATTTAATTTACAACTCAAGATGACGGGGTAAGGGAAGAAACAAGGAAAATCCTACGATAGAAGGAATTCCGATGATGCCTGAACGTAGAGTGGAGGACCTCAGCTAACTATATCTTGGGGGGTGCAAAACAGAGAAAATGTGAGTGTTCAAAAATAAAGTTTTAACATAATATATATCCAAATATACTAACCTCACCGTTTTAGAAAAACGATGTAAACCATGCAATGAAATCCATCTTTACATATATATAAATCATTACTCGAAACCATTGTTAATCCATAGCCCATATTATAATATAATATAATTCAACCTGACGTTCTTCTGCAAAACATATCTTGAAGGAAACATGCATCTAATGCTTAGGAAATAAACTTTAGCCACAACCTATACAACAAAAACATTCTAAATGGCGGATTCATTTTGTTTATACTAGTTGAGCTAAACCTTTTTCATTTTAAACCAAGTATCTTAGCCTAGTCTCTTTGAATACAAATAGAAAAAGGAAAAAGGGAATAGATCTTTACCCTTGATGACCTTTTCTTGATTTCTCAAGAATGAACACCTTTGTTGAAAAGGCCTTTTCTTTTTCTTGATTTTGACTCCTTCACCTTAAGTCTCCAAGATTGTAGTCCTCTGCCTCACCACACCAAATGCTCATAGAGATGAAGAGAAGACAATCAAGAAGTATGGATGCTAGTCTACTTCTTGATTGGACCAATTTTTGGTTTATGGAAAATGAGATACAAAGATGATTACTCATCAACCAAAGTAGGAAACCAAAAACCCTAGCTACGTTTTCTCCAACACTTAGCTTATATAGGACAACACAAAAGGCAATTGGGTGGGTATTTGGGGCTCCATTTGGTCCATGGGTCATGTCATCTTATGCCACTTATCCCTTGGGCCCAATAGGCTTTTTGTGCTACTTTGTCTCTTTCCTTTTAAATCATATTGAAAAGCCCAATCCAATATTTCTATATGTCAATATTAATTCCATAATTAATCTTTTAATTATAATTTAACTATTAAATTATAATTATAGTCTTACTTAAGTGACCCGGTCGATTTTGAACTTATGCACATATTTACTCAAGGCAGAGAAAGGTACAAGCAAGTACATACCACACACCGAAAACTTGGGACCACACATGCATTTGCAAAGAAAATGAGAATCTCAGTCAAATCCTAAAAGGAGAAAATAAGTCATGTTCAACCGACACACAATGGACCACACAACTTAAACAATTGCAAAAAAAGGGAAAAGTGACCACTTACTATACTTGGGAGGATTCCCCATGTTCCGCACCTCAAGAGGAATCTTAAATCCTCCTTTAGTTTCATCAAATCTGTTAAATTTCATGGACACGGGTTAGTGGCCCACTACTAGCAATACCAACATTGCCCCCAACTTAACCCCCTACCAAGCCTAGTAGGTTTGGAGTTTTAACACAAAAGGCCTCGGTGATATTAGTAGTGGAACCATTCATTTTATGTTGTATTTTATTTAGCCAAGTTTTCGATGTGGGACTTATAGTCTTTAACACGCCCCTCACGTGGGAGCACCACATAGTACGCAATACGTAGAGCCAAGTCCACATCAAAGTCAAATATTTAAGCCCAACACGTGAACACCACGTATTGAGTAACGGTAAACGTTCAAGCACAACATGACACCACATGTGGGTAACAGAGAAAGGATTAGTAATTCAGGCCTAGTCAATCAACCCACTATTGTGACACCTCGACCCAATTTTAACCATATATTTAATCTATTTAATTTATTGAATTGCGAATTTACAATTTTGTCCTCAGAGTAAGGTCACGACAGTCACTTTTTGTTTGGGAAGTATTTTGGGGAATTGAGTGGCATCGTTGCGTAGGGATTGATGATATGAGTTCGTAGACATGCAGCACGCCCAATTCCAAGTTGTAACGAATGAGGAAAGGTCTAGAAACAAAAAAGACGTAGTGGGAATTTTTAAATTTATTACCTAGAAAAACAGGACCGCCACAGTCCTGGATGCTACAGTACCTGAGCTTTTCCTATTTATTTTTATTTTCTTCTTCTTCCCCATCTCTCTCTCTCTCTCTCTCTCTCTCTCTCTCTCTCTCTCTCTCTCTCTCTCTCTCACTCGCACGTAACAAGGCCAAAACTTGGGCCGGCGATTTCTACATCGTCTGGCTACAGTTTTTGGTGAAATTGGTCCAAAAAATTGCGTATCGACGTCACCTATCTAACCCAACCCTTTTTGCAGCCTGAAAACCCAAGGATTTTGGACTGGAACGACTGGAAGTGTCAGTTGTTTTTGAAGTTTCCGATGCCTTTTCCGGCGAGAGAGGAGAGAGAAAGAGTGAGGTATGGAAATGCATCCCCTCATTGTGCTCTACCTATTTATGTAGTTAGTTTGGGTTAATTTTGGAGTTTTGAAGATTGATTTAAATACCCATATTGGGCCGATTGTTCCAGCTGTTTTTCACCCATTTCCGGCCACTTTTTGGCCAGGGTTCGAGACCAAAAGTTTCTCCCCTTTTTAGTATGAACGCGTTGGAATAGGTTTTGGCCAGTGTTTTGGAGATTTTTCGTCATTGGAAAATCTCTCAAGACCCACCGCCCCCAGTGTCAAGTGGCAGCGCTTGGGCCACTTTGTGGCGGTTCATAGAGTTCTAAAATGTTCCCCACGTCGTCTCGAGCACAATGGTATGCTTGGCTTTGAATTTGGTTATTGTTTGACAATCGAATGGATTTACACTTATTAGGTGATATCCGGGTTCGATATGTTCGGACCGTTGGATGAACTCCATTTCCAAGTGTGTTGTTCATCGCACCTCTAGTATTGTGTAGGAACTCACGGATCGAGAATCGGAGTGCCGGATCCTTCGAATCAATGATTCAAAGATTACGTAAACTAGTGACTGTCCGAATCATGCGATTCGAAAGCGATCCAACCTCTCGATCTGGACCAAACTTGCACGACGTGTTTAGCAAACCTTATGAAACCCGTAGGGACGTTCGGATAAAATCTGATGTTGTGGGCCTCGTAGGCCTAATTGACCAAAAATGAGAAGTTTGACCAACTGTTGACCACGAGTCTTTTGAGACAGTCTCATCATTTGGGAAGGTAATAGAATGGTTTTAGGACCTTTCCAAGGTTGTGTTACACATTGAGTTTCTGGGAATTATGGGCTTGGGTGTATGTTTTGAGTGTGGCCTTACAGGATCCTGAATAGTATTATTGGAATTCTTTGCCAATGATAAATACGTGGGATTTAGAATTATGGTTATGGCATATTGTTGAAAACTTGTTTTTGTTTTGGCGTTATGATTTAGGGTGTGGTGGTGATATTGGTGGGAAACTGATTTGTTTGATAATTGATATTTTGGTTAATGAGGTTATACAAATGTGCTATCGGTTCAGTTTTGGTCTTTACCATGTGACACGAGACTTTCCATATATATATATATATTGTTATTATTATTATTATCATTTTATTTTGACGTTTGTTATTATAATTCACTTATGGCTTGATAGAGGGGTTTGGTATCAGTAAGGATCAAATTAAATGTCGAGTATATGTTCACATTTAAATATATGTCTATGTGTTTGGGTTATGGGTGCACTGGATATTGATGTGGGTTTAAAAATGGTGTCTTGGAAAGTAAATAATAAGGGTTATGAATTCTGGTTTGTTGAATGGTATATTGTACATATTTGAATATATTTGAGAACAGTTTTGAAAGATTATGCATGGTCAAATTGAAGTTAAGAAATGTTGGGATTGATCTCGTTTTAAGAAGGGATTTTTGGGTTATCTATTTAAAAACTGAGTTTTGGAAAGTTGAGAAATGAGATTTATTGGAAAAAGAGGGAATTTTATGATACATTTCAGAATATGGTTTTCAAATCCACCACAGGAGTACCCCCCCCCCCCCCGAAGTTGCCTTCGAAACCACAAGTCTCGGGGACACCTGAATCATGTGGTGTGAGGATTTGCGTTTTCAGGGTGGATTATATCTTCTTGGGTCATGCGAGGGGATTTGACAAATATGCGTTTTGGGTTGATCACCTGATTATGCAAGGATATGCATTCTCTGGCTGACTACGTGTCCCCCGAGTTCTGCGAGGATATGCATTCTCTGGCTTGACCACGTGTCACCCGAGTTCTGCGAGTATGTAACATACATGGTACTTGGAATTGACGGAATATTATTGGAATTGATGGAATATTAGTGTAACATCCCGACCCAAAATAAGATTATTCATTAATTAATTTAATTTAATTTAATTGAAATTCCAATTTTACCCTCAAGGGTAGGGGTAAAATGGTCACTCTTTGTTTTCGGAGAGAGGTTGGGGCAGCAAGTGGTATTTCTAGGTAGGTCGTACCGAGATGAGTCCGTAGAGATGCGCAGTGGGTTCGAATCAAACTTGTAACGAAGAAGATACGAGATAAAAACCCCCAGTGGCACAATCGTAATATTTTTGAATTTTAATTTTGATTAAAAAAATTAGAAAAAGCCCTCACTTCTCTCTCTCTCTCTCTTCCCCCGATTTCCCCCTCCCCTTTGACAGAACCTCCAACCGATACCCTCCCTCTACGCAGCCGCCATCTCCGGCAGCCACCGGCCACGAGACCGGACCGGATCGCATCGCCACCTCTCCCTCTTCCTTCCCGGCCAGCCCTCGCCCCTGAAACCGACAAATCTCGCCGGAAAAAGCAGCAAAAGCTGCAGATTTTTTATAGAACTTCACAGCCTTCAATCTCCGCGTCCGGCCACCGATTCCGATGAGTGAGGTATGGTTTTTCATCTACTCTTCGTGCTCTAGCTGCCTATTGGATATGATTTGAACGATTTCTAGCTTAAGCAACTCAATTTCGAACCCTAAGTTTGGCCGGTTTTCAAATGGAAATTATGACCACTTCAGTCGACTTTTTGGGGTATGTCCAAGAACAAAAGTGACTCCAAATAGTGTCTTTTAGCTAGGGTAGGAAGCTTGCCCGGCGGTTTGAAGTTTTTCCGAACTCCCAGAATTTGATCAAGCCACCCACTCTTATGGATGGAATGTTTAGATTGAATTGCAAGAAAACAGAAATGGAAATTAACACTGTGCAAACCAAAATCAAAGAGAACTCATTCGAATTATGGCATAAGAGACTTGGACATGTTTCAAAAGAGAGAATAACACAACTATGCAAAGAATCAGTTTTACCACCATTGAATCACGTAACATAGATGAAATTTGCATTCCATGTGTTAAAGGGAAATTGACCAATCTAAGAAAGAAAGGAGCTTTGGGAAGCAAAGGCTTATTAGAACTCATTCATACCTGACATATGTGGACCTTTTCCAGATCCAACTCATGAAGGGTTTAATTACTTCATAACTTTCACAGATGATTTCTCAGGATTTGGATATGTCTATCGCATTAAGGAAAAATCCAATGCATTAGACAAATTCAAAATATATAAAGCTGAGGTTGAAAACCAATTAAATCTCAAAATTAAAGTGGTTCGAATCAGATAGAGGGGGAGAGTATTATGGAAAGTTTAATGAGGCTGGAAGAAATCCTAGACCTTTTGCCAAATTTATTCAAGAGGAAGGAATTATAACACAATACACCAACCCAGGAACACCCCAACAAAATGGAATTTCAGAAAGGAGAAACAGAACCTTGAAAGACATAATAAGGAGCATGATGAGCTGCTCAAACCTTCCAATTTTCCTTTGGGGAGAAGCTTTGAAAACAACCAATTATATCTTAAATAGAATTTCAATCAAAAGCATAAATAAAATTCCCTATGAAGTATGGAATGGAAGGAAGCCTAGCATAAAACATTTGAGAACATGGGGATGTAGAGCAGAAGCAAAACCTTATAATCCTCCAGAAAAAAAATTGGATCCGAAAACTATAAGCTGCTACTTCATTGGGTACCCTTAGAGGACAAAGGGCTATAGATTCTATTGTCCTCACCACACAACAAGGTTCATAGAGACCTCTAGAGCAGTCTTCATGGAGACTGACCATGAAGGAGATAAAGAAGGAGAATTCAGTTTTGAAGAGACAATTTTGAATCAAGATATATTAGTGAATCCTAATGAAGATATTGTGGTCTTGCCTCAGTTTAATTCAAGCGATACTCAAATGGAACACACTGAAGAGACTAATACAGATGGTCATGAAAACGCAGAATAATTGGAATTGAATGACAATCAAGCATTGCAAATGGAGGATCAAAATACGAATCAAGCACAAGTAGTGGAAGAACCAGACCAAATATGGAACTAAGAAGATCACAAAGGCAAAGAAAACCTGCTTTGGGAGATGGACTACTTTGTGTATTTGCAGGGATCAGAACATGACATCAACACACAGGATGATCCTGAAACTTTCAGGCAGGGCAGTAGCAAGTGAAAATAAAGATAATTGGTTCGCAGCAATGAAGTCAGAATTAAAATCGATGGAAAAGAATGGTGTTTGGAATCTTGTGACTTTACCTCACGGCTGCAAACCAATTGGCTGCAAGTGGGTGTATAAAACAAAATTGAATTCAAAAGGGCAGATAGACAGATATAAGGCAAGGTTGGTTGCTAAGGGATTCACACAGAAGGAAGGGATAGATTTTAATGAGACATTCTCACCAGTCTCAACCAAGGATTCATTAAGGGTAATCATGGCTCTTGTGGCACATTTTGACCTTCATTTACACCAAATGGACAAAACAACTTTCCTAAATGGGGATTTAGAAGAAGACATTTACATGGCACAGCCCGAGGGTTTTGTTCAAGAAGGAGGAAAAGAATTGGTCTGCAAGCTATGTAAATCGATTTATGGCTTAAAGCAAGCCTCTAGATAGTGGTATCTGAAGTTTAACAAGGTAGTTAAGGGTTTTGGTTTCATTGAGAATGCCTTGGATGAATGTATCTATATGAAAATGAGTGGGAGACATTTCATTATACTAGTTCTTTATGTAGATGACATCTTGTTAGCTTGCACAAATCAGACCATGTTACATGACTGCAAGAATTTCCTATCTAAGAATTTCGAAATGACTGATCTAGGTGAGGCATCATATGTTCTAGGAATAGACATAAGCAGAGATTGAAAGAATGGGGTTCTAGGACTGTCTCAGAAGTCTTACATAGAAAAGGTGCTCAAGATGTTTAATATGCAGAAATGTACAGGAAGTGGCATTCCTATAGCAAAAGAGGACAAGCTGAGCATGAGCAAGCACCCAAGACTGAACAAGAAAGGCTGGAGATGGTTGACAAACTATATGCTTCTCTTGTAGGAAGTTTGATGTATGCACAAGTCTGTACCAGACCTGACTTAGCTTTTGTAATAAGAATGCTAGGAAGATTTCAGTTGAATCCTGGACAAGCACACTTGGATCGCAGGGAAAAGAGTGTTGAGATACTTGCAAAGAACTAAAGATTACAAATTAATCTTTAAAAGAAGTGATACACTTGAATTACAAGGTTATGCAGATGTAGATTTCGAAGGTTGTCAAGACACCTTGAAATCTACATCTGGTTATGTGTTCATGTTTGGAGAAGGTGCAGTATCATGGAGAAGTGTGAAACAACCTTTGACAGCAGGTTCAACCATGTTTGCAGAATTCCTAGCCTGTTATGAAGCTACCTCTCAAGCTATATGGCTGAGAAATTTCATTCTTAGTCTAAATGTGGTTGAATCTATCCATAGGCCCATTCAAATATTGAATGACAATAGTGCTGCAGTTTTATTTGCAAAAGGTAACAAAAGGACAAAAGGTTCGAGGCTGTTGGATGTTAAATTCATAATAGTAAAAGAAAAGATTGCTCAAGGATATACCAACATAAGCCACATTGGTATAGAAAAGATGATTGCAGATCCACTTACAAAAGGGGTTTCAAATGCAGTTTTTCACAGGCATGTTCATAGCATGGGACTGAAGAATAATTTGGATGCTTAAAACAGTGGGAGCATTGTTAAAGATTAAGTAGTTTCGATTTTGTTATTGTTTTAAGTTCACAGTTAGTTTTAGTTTCAATGGAGGATGATCTTGTTTTGAGGTTGAAGTAAAGAAATTTATCTGTTCATTAAGCAATTATATGTTTAATGGATGAGTATGCGTTTTAATGCTTGAATGAAATGAAACAGAAAAGCTATCTAAAGATATCTGTGCAAATTTCGTTCATGACAGAATTGTCACTATAACAAGTGATTAGACCTTAGCAGTTCGAATAAAGGGACAATGAATGAATGTGTTCATAAAACTCTACAGTAGAACATGTTTGTTTTTTGTTCAATCTTGATGGAAGCTTATGTAGTTTTAAAGGATGTTAAATGTGATTATAAAGAGCCTGGGGTATTAGATATTGAGTAAGGTCTTGATGGTTCTTTCACATTCTTTAAAACTGACAATTGCTTGAAGGAATCAACTAGAGTTATGTTTCACAAAGGCCTTAAGTGATCAACATAGAAACTTAGGGATTAGTCGACCAAATGGGAGAATGTATGACAAATCTTGTCTTAGACCACAAAAGGTGATCTTCTAATTCTAAGAGGATTCGGTTTCTTTAGTTGATCAGGAAACAAAACCTAGTCTTCTATCTAAACACTTAGACAGAGCTTATTAAAGAAAACAAGTGTGAAGAGGATTCCTAGTATATTATGGATTGAACCAAACCTAATCTAAATGCAACAAGGACACACGATTACTTCTTGATAGGCAAGGTATCAATGTGATGCATATATAAATAGAGGTCCCTTCCCTTGCAGCAAATCATCTCAAATACAGACCTCACCCTATCTAAGAGACAAGAGAATAAAGGCTGCATAGGTGAAGAAGACATTATATTACCATGGTTGAACACGGTTAGTATTGTTAAATAAAAGCTTAGTAAAGACTTACATACCCCACATCTCACAACAGCTCATCCAATGGCCCATATAATTGGCGCATCCATGCACTTGGCGCATGGTAGAATTTTGGGGGAGAAAATACCAAAGTGTTTCTCAACTTCATCACCGCCCTTCATATTTTCATCAAACATGGCAAAAAGGTAAGTTTCTATAGCTTTTCCAGGCCTCTTGGGAGTCCCAGGAGTACCTGTCACATGGTTGATCAAATTCTGGTAGAATGTTTGTGCATTTTGAGGGGTTGCAGCATCACCACCTTTGGATGGCCAACCACTCTCCGACACGACAATCCCCATGTTGGAAGCATTGGCTTTCTCAAGAGCCGAGTACTGAGCATCCAAAAGAGCATCAAACAGGTTTTGGTACTTTACACCGTCGGCGCGTCGTGATCCCATCTGAGTTGAATAAGGCATAGGCAAGGTCTATTTGAGAAGGATTGTCAATGTAGCTGAAGTAAGGATACACATTGACAAGAAGAGGGGCCCCATTGTTGGCTAGGAAGTCGATAACTGGGGTTATGAATGACTTTGCAGCATCACTATATTTTCCAGCCGAAGGAGGGTAGGCATTGTCCACAAGGGTTGTGTCAATTGCTGTTGAGACTTTGATCTGGCCTTGCAGATTGGCTGCTACAATTGCACTATGAATGTTCTGGATGGCTGGGAGGAGATACTGGGAAATTGGACCAGTGGGCCGTACTTCGTTCCCGACCACGATGTATTTGAACTTGACGTCATGCAAGTAGGCTTGTTCATTCTTTTGGACCCAATTTATTGTAGCAGCAGCATCAGTGAGGCCTTGAAGGTTGTCATTGGGGATGGTCACGGTGAGTTCTATGTTGGAACCTTTAAGGGCTTGATAGGTTGGATCATTGGGTTCATAAATTCTCATTCTTCCAATGCCATTGCTTTTGTACAAGTCAACGACTTCTGTTTCGGATGGTAAATTGTTGCCATTTCGTCCATAACAAACACCAACAGATTGTGCACCTGAAATACAAGCATCAAAGTTTCAGCTTGTGAAAGCATGATTGGCAACAAGAGAAACAACTTGCTTAAAGAATGTTTTAAAGGATGACAATTTTAATTTCATACATGAAATGACGAAACAAATTACATACAACTCCAATTGCTTCTAATTTAGAATTTGGATAGAGAAGCAAGGGACATGTAACTCAAGTGGTTAAGAGTAGTCACCCTTGCATCTGAGGTCCTATGTTCGAATCCCCTCTCCCCATATGGCCTATATTTTAAAATAAACATAAATTAAAGTTGGATAGAGAAACCAGAAGTTTTCTACATGGTATATATTGTTGAATTGTAAGTTCTTGAAGATGATTTATTAGTTAGTTAAAACAGTTTTTCATTTAACTCACTTTGTAAGCCAATTGTAAGCATCCTATTGGATGCCTAAGTGAATGGCTGAGATCACCTTGTGATGTAAGGGATCCAGCTACTGTGCCTAACGGTTATATTTCCTAACTCCAAGTGCGTGAGGCAGCGAGACTGAATGAAATAGAACATTCCTCTGCTACAATCCTTAATTGCCAATTCTTCTTATCTTTTCTCATTCTCTTCTCTCCTTCATCACACTCCTTCTACACACACGAAAACACTAACATGGCCTCAGAGCCAGGTTCTATCATCTGAAAGCTGGGCATTCAAACTGTGAAGAAAAGATCGGGGTATTCTCAAGAAGCTGCTTGAGCCTGATTTCTCCCCAATTTGAAAACAACTGGTTTTTGGAAGCATGTGAGATCAGACATGGCTGGATCTGGAAGCTCTGAGGTAAGAACTCCGATTTTCTCTGGTGAGAACTATGAGTTCTAGAAAATTAAGATGGTGACCATTTTCAAATCACATGGGCTTTGGAATCTGGTAGAGAAGGGGATTCAAATCTCCGATTCGAAGAAGAAGAAGACGGCATCTGAGGAAATCTCAGAAGAAGAAAATGATGAAAAAGCTCTGGGTATCATCCAAAATGCAGTCTTAGACCAAATTTTCCCACGTATCACCAATGCAGACTCTGCCAAAGCAGCTTGGGAGTTGTTATATGGAGAATACCATGGTGGTGATCATGTTAGATCGGTAAAACTTCAAAACCTCATATGCGAATTTGAATACACTAGAATGCATGATAATGAGTCTTTGTATGCTTACTTTACTAGACTGAATGATCTAATTAATCAAATGAAAACATATGGTGAAATGCTCTTGAATGAAAGGCTTGTTCAAAAGGTCTTGATTAGTCTTAGCAAGGTATATGGCCCTAT
>CM031920.1:31684428-31708341 GCA_018703695.1 Prunus fruticosa
CGCCCTCTCTGTTTTGTTTTTATTTTTCATCTAAAGATGTAAAATTCATTAAAATAGTTTTCTTTCCTCATATCTCCCCTTTCTTATTCTCTTTTTTTTTTTTATCTCACATTCTCACATGTAAAAATTAAAATCCTCTCAAATGCTTACTTTTAGATGTTCTACTTTTGAGCCTATGAAAATTTGGGTCAAATTTAAAATATATCCAAAACGATGTGAAAGGATTTGGATTTGTGCTTCTAAATCCAAATCTACCTATCCATGAATTCAAACGGATCCTCAATTACCTACATCACAGAAGTTACCACAAAAGTTAAAATCGACATCACAAAAAAATTAAATAAAATCAAAGGACTTACATCTAAAATCAGACAACACATTAACTATATTTCAATGACAACTGATTGTTTTGAACACAGCTAACAACCCAAAAAAGAATATACAAAAGAAAATACATGATAAAATTTCTCAATTTGATTGTTTCACATAATCACTTCTATTTTTGAACTATTCCTAGTCCACATTTCTTTTCGGTAGCCTGTCTTCTTCTAGAAACTGAGGAAGCTTCACACAAGTTTCCAGTCAATTATAATAAGCTTTGGTCGACCCTCTGTCTCTTGGCTCTCCGTGGGAAGCCACTGGCCATATAATATCGTCTTGTCTTTATTAATTATTCAATGTTTGGTGTCTTGTCTTCCTCCTCCAGCTTAAAGAAATTAGGGAGACCAATCTACCAGGCTCAACTACAGTCAACCCTCCAAGGCCTCGTTTGGTTCGGTGGGTATTGGATATAGATTAGTTTTTCTCTTTTTAGAAAAGATTGTATTACATTAAACAAAAATGAATATAACATGATAAGACCTACCATGTTAACGTAGCGGCGTGGTTAAAAGGTTTTTAGAGAAAACAAAACCCAAAAATAGGAAATAGTATCATTCATGCTATTGACTAACAGAATAGTCAAACAACTTATACGAAACAAACAAACCTCCAAAACTTCAACCACAAAATCCCTTAAAACCATATTTAGTGCTAAAAAAAAATGAATATATCTAGGACAAAAGATAATCTCATCATAATTTATTCTTAAAAAAAAACGAAATCGAAACACTAATATGCCAATTAATAAAGAGTACTTATCATTTTCTAGTCCAATGTAATTCAATCCTATCTCCTACTCTAAGTCAATCCTAACTACCAAACACGGCCCAAGAGTACTAATTTTCCACAGCCATCGGAATCTTATATTCACACAACTTTATATTGTGGAAATTTTTAAAAAAGAAGACAAAACATTATACTTCAGTGAACCTTTTACGGTTAGAGACCCAAGTCTTAAAGTTTCCCACTAAGCAAGAACATATAGCAACCCCCTTTTTTATATATATATATATATAGGGATATATATATTTAGGGTTATAGTATAGGTATAGGGTTATATATATATATATATATTCAAGTTTCCACCAAGCGTACGTAGAGAAGATTGGCACCATATGTCTTCTTTTTTGTTCAGTTTCTCTCTAAACCCTACCTGGAGAGGAGTGGTGGTGTTGTTTAGATCTATTTGGGTACTTGGATCACTGTAGTATGATATTATATCCATGACTTCTTCCTTCCTTGCCTGTTCTCTCTTTCATTTTCTTTATTTTTTTTTAGTTTTTGAAGAAAGAAAAAACACTCCAACAAATTCTTCACCAGGCTCCAGATCCATGATTTCATAGCAGTGATCCAAAATTCAAAATTAACGGTCTTAAAACAGATTTATTTTTTCTTTTATGTATCACGCATGTATTTATTTACACAATTCAACGTAGATAGTTTTGTTTTTATTTGTTTGTACTGATATTTCCACACACCCATTATCTTCATTTTTTTTTTTGGTAAAACATTATCTTCATATTTTATTTTGTTATCTCCACCTGCTGTATAAATTATAATCATGATATTAGTTAAGTCAAACAATATGGGTAGAATATTTTAGAGATATATTTCATTCTCCGAAAATGATGTATTTATAATAAAGGTTACAAACCCTAGTATGGTTTAATTAGGAAATAAGTGAATCCTAATTACATAATATTTATACAAAAGGAAAAATAAATAAAACCCAAATAGAATAGGATATATTCTCCTCGCCAACACTCCGCACCAAGTCGGAGCAAAAACGTTACGCATGCCCAAACTTGCCAGCGAGCGAGAAAGATACTTGTAGAAGCGCCTTCGTAAGAACATTAAGCTCACTTGAAACTCTACGGATGAAGGGAAGGACCCATCTCCGCATCCAACTTTCTTTAATGAAATTTCGATCAACCTCCACATGTTTTGTACGGTCATGTTGTCCAGGATTATGAGCAATTAAGGTCGAAGCGTATCGTCACAATATAAATCCATGGGTTTACTAGGCCCAAAACCAAGGTCTTTCAACAATCTCCTCGACCATAGTAACTCAGATCACCATGGGCCATTCCCGATACTCGACCTGGCACGTAGATCTAGACACCACATTTTGTTTCTTGCTCCTCCAGTAAAAGATTGCCACCACCAAACATAAAATACCCAATGATGCATGCTGCAATCAGCTGAACCTACCCATCAGCATTTACATACCCTTCTACATTGTATGGCCATACTTGGGAGAAGTTAACCCGATTGCGAAAGAGTTACTTTCAAATACCTTAAATACGAGTCACAAGCCCCCATATGATCCACGCTAGGAGAGTGCATAAAATGACTCACTATATTAACAGCATGCGCAATGTCCGACGGGTATGAGCTAAATAAATCAATTTCCCCACAAGTCGTTAATAACGTTCTTCATGATCGGAACTGCATCGGGATATATCCCGACTAATGATTCTCTCACTGGGGGTATCAATTGGTTTACAATCCAACATTCCGGTTCTGCAAGTAAATCCAAAACATACTTTTTTTGGGTAGAAAAATACCATGTTTGAGTCTGGCAACTTCAATCCCAAGAAAATACTTTTAAATCACCCAATGATTTCATATCGAACTCAGAAGCCGATACTTCTGAAGACTCCTGGATCTCTACATGATCATCTTCAGTCACAATCATATCATCAACATAAATAATTAAAGCCAATTTACCTTTATGACGCTTCAAGAAACAAAGTATGATCGGAGAGTTACTTTGCACATACCCAAACTTCTTCATGGATGAGCAAATCTTCCAAGCCACGCTCTTCAGTGCTTTAATCCATAGAAGGATTCCTGTAGCTTGCACACCACACCCTCCTTAGAAGTCACAAGGATACCCGACGGAAGATCCATATATATTTCTTCCTTGAGGTCACCATGGAGGAATGCATTTTTGACATCAAATTGTAGCAGCGGCCAGGTGGAGCTTAGCAGCTAAGGATAAGAATACCGGCGGTAGAGTGTTGAGCTTAGCTCCTGGAGCAAAAGTCTCTGTGTAATCCACTCCATATGTCTGAGTATACCCTTTTGCTACCAATCTTGCCTTGTAACGGTCAATGAAACCATTGGCCTTGTGCTTCAAAGTAAACACCCATCTACCAAACTGCCTTTTTTCCTTTTGGTAAATGAACTAACTCCCAAGTAGCATTCTTGTTCAAGGCTTCCATCTCAACATGCATTGCATCTACCCAGTTTCATAGATAGAGCATCATGCAACTTAGTTGGCACACATACACTAGATAATTGAACACAAATATGATGCATATGACTTAGATAAACGATGAGTTGACATATAATGGTTAATGGGATATTTAGACTTGGCATGTATATCAGGAGAATATTGCACTTTAGGTTTCAGGGGTAGACGTGGGGGCAAAGAATAGGTAGGCACATCACTAGAAAGTACATCATTATCACAACTTGATTAAGGCAATGGCAGGGCAGAGGGGCTCTTATCAATTTCATCTGGACGAGAGTCGCCAATATCACAGTTATGTCCTTCTAAAGAGGCTCTTCATTCTGACGAGTTCGCCAATATCACTATTATGTCATTCTGAGAGAGGCTCAAAAACACCAACAATTTCGTCTGATACCGGTCGTACTTTCATCGCGACCGGTCGCGTCACTCGTATCGGTATACTCTGGCTCCCGTCACAGCGAGCGAGTCGCTTCCATGTGCGACCGGTCGTTTTCATCATAGAGTCGTGGCGACAAGTCGGCTCTCCCTACAGGGTCGACTCGGCTTCTGCTCTCGAGAAATTCCTTATTCATGTCCAAAAACTTCCATATTTTCCACTCCGAAACTCTTCAATTCACTCCCCCTCCCCCCCCCCCCCCAATTGAAGAGGAGGGGAGAGACATAGTAGGGTAATTCTTCATGAAAAGTAACATCCAAAGTGACATGTACCTTCTGAGAGGCGGGTGATAACACTTATAACCCTTCTGAGTAGTAGAATAACCAATGAAGACGCAAGGAGCACAAGGATCAAGTTTACTCCGATTGATGGGAGTAGACATGAACATAGCAACACACCCAAACACCTTCGGAGGTAACTTAAGACCGAAATCGAAGGAGTAAGAGCACACAACACATCAAGTGGAGTCTTGAAATCAAGAACCCGACTAGAAGTACGGTTAATCAAGAGGTCGCGGCCAAGACACCATGTCCCCAAAGATGATGGGGAACGGACATATCCAACATAAGAGAGAGCGGGAAACTTCAAGTAACTGACGATTCTTCCTTTCAGACACGTCATTCTGTTGAGGAGTGAATGGAGTGGTAGTTTGGTGAATGATATCCTGAATCATCAAGAACTTATTCAATGTATGATTCACATATTTACCGCCATTATCGGTCCAGAAAATTTTAACATGAGCATGAAGCTAAGTAGACACCATGACACAAAAATCAGGGAGAATAGAGGCAACATCATGTTTATTCTTCATCAAATACACCCATGTTAAGCAAGTGCAGTCATCAATAAACGTAACAAACTAACGGAAACCATTGAAGTCACACGGGCAGGACCCCATACATCAGAATGGACTAACTCAAAAGGCAAGGCAGCTTTATTATTACTTAAGGGAAAACAGTACGGTGACTCTGGCCATTACACAAGTCTCACATTTGAAGCTAGATTCATCACGGAGCGGAATAAAGATGGAAACGGGCGCTTAGAGGTAGCCAAATGACGGTGTCCCAGGCGACGATGCCATAACCAAATTTGTTGTTTGTCTTTGACATGCAACGTTAACAGTATTAACGACACGAACCACGAGCTGGTGTAGAAGGTAATGTCAAATAATACAACCCCCCTATCCGTTTACATGCCCAATCACCTCGTGAGTCTTAGATCCTGAAAGAGCAATGGGTAGGATAGAAAGTAACAGAAGCATTAAGTGTATCAGAGTAAGCGAACGAAAGATAACAAGTTACAATGGATATTGGGAACTAATAACGCACGAGACAAGGACTAGAGTTGGGTGAGAGGAAAATGGTGCCCTCGCAGGTAATTGGAGAGGGCAACCATTAGCACTAGTTATGTATGGGTAATTGGTGTTACTATACAACTCATCAAAAAATTTAGCATTATAAGTCATATGATTAAAAGCACCAGTGTCAATTATCCAAGTATTAGAGCCAGTACCTGAAATAGAGTTAAGAAACAAGCAAATTTGCAGGAAGCGAAGGAGCACCAACAATGGAATTATCACCCATGATTGTAGCAGAAACTCAACAAATCACGCAGGGTATACAACAGATCACAGCACACACAAATATGGCAGATGCAGAAAGACAACAAAGAGCACAAAACAGGGTAAAGGCAAGTGCACGAACACAGTAGATGCACGCGTAAAGGCACGAAACACGATAGAGCACAAGGCACAAACACAGTAGAGGCAGATGTACAACAGAGGAGAGGCACAAACCCGACAGAGCACACGAAACGGAACACGGCAAAGGCACAGACACAAGAACCCTAAAAGAAATTAGGGCACACAATAGAACACGGGGTGGGCACTACACACACAGGTCACCAGAAAATCGGCTCTAGATACCAAGTCAAACAATATTGGTAGAATATTTTCAAATATATGTCATTCTCCGAAAGGAGGTATTTATAATACAGGTTACAAACCCTAGTAGGGTTTAATTAGGAAATAAGTGGAATCCTAATTACATAATATCTATACAAAAGGAAAAATAAATAAAACCCAAATAGAATATGATATATTCTACTCGCCAACAAGTTATGCATCGTTAATTTCTTCATTTGGACTTGTTCATCATGTACGTACATGCGTCAAATAAAAGATTAGTCTAAACTTAAATGCGAGTGGGAAATATATAGACTTTTAAAGAATATCGGAATTAATATAAAAGACTTTTAAGAAGTGCTGATGATATTTTTGCAATGGTGTCTCAAGCTTTTAAGAAGTGCAACATCCCTGACAAGCTGAATTACACTTTAATAACTTTGGTGCCTAAAGTGCAAAGTCCCCAGTCCTATGGTCCAGTTTAGGCCTATAAGCTTATGCTCTACTCTGACAAGGTTATTTCTAAAATCCTTGTGGCTCGTTTAAGGCCCATCCTTCCTGATCTTATTAGTCCCAACCAAGTTAGTTTTGTCCCTGGACGACATATTACAGATAATATCCTTATTGCTCGGAGTAATGCATAAATTTAAGTTGTCTAAAGGGAAAAAGGGTTTTGTTGCTTGGAAAATAGACCTCTCTAAGGCCTATGACAGGTTGAATTGGCGCTTTGTTGAGTATGTCCTTCTTGAATTAAGGCTGCCCTGCTCCTTTTGTTAAGTTGATAATGAATTGTGTTCAGTCTGTAATATTCAGATTAATGTGAATGGGGAAACCACTACTCCTTTCTTAGTCCAACGAATGGTATTAGAGGAGATCTGCTATCTCCCTATCTCTTTGTTCTCTGTATTGAAAAACTCTCTCATGTTATCTGTGATGCTGTTAGTAAAAAGAAGTGGCGGCCTGTGAAATCTTCTCAGTCTGGCCCTCAATCTCCCATCTTTTTTTTGCTGATGATCTTGTGTTGTTTGCGGAGGCTAGTGCTAATCAAGCTAAAATTATGAAGAGTTGTCTGGATTTGTTTTGCTCTCGTTCTGGACAAGTAGTCAATTTTGATAGTCTTGCCGTCTTCTGCTCTCCTAACACTTGTAATGAGGTTGCTAAGGAGATAAGTTTGATTTGTGGTTCTCCTCTTACTAATAACCTTGGCAAGTATCCTGGAATGCCTCTTCTCATTCTAGTAGGAAAGCACACTTATAGTTCTCTAGTTGATAAGGTGCACAATCGCTTGGCTTCTTGGAAGAGTAAGCTTCTTTCTTTAGCTGGAGAGCTACTTTAATTCAAGGTTATAACTTCTATCCGTTTATGCCATGCAAACTACTAAACTGCCTATTAGTGTTTGTAATGATTTGGATCGGCTTAATGTAATTTCTTCCTGGGCAGCAAGTGAGAAGAAATATAAGATCCATCTTTGTCAATGGGATTTGGCTTGTAGGCCTAAAGGTAAAGGAGGTTTGGGGTTTAAAAAGACTGCTAGTATGAACCAGGCTCTTCTTGCTAAGATTGGGTGGAGATTGCATTCTAAAGACAATGGTTTATGGGCAAAAATTTATGAGGCTAAGTATCTTAAAGGGACTTCTATTTTAGATAATTCTCTTGGAGCAAGGCAGGTTTGCTCCACTACCTGAAGGAGTATTATACATGGTCCTCAGTTACTTATGCAAGGAATGTGTTGGAGAATAGGTCGGGGAGATGTTGTAAAATTCTGGGAGGATAATTGGGTTACTGATGTCCCTTTAATGCAGGCAGGCTGGAGTTCTCACAATTCATGATAGCAAATGTTCCGTTTTTCAAGTTTTTCTAAAAATGGTTGGTGGGATATTGATAAGTTGCGAGTTGTTCTTTGTGAAGACCTTGTTCAACAGGTCATTAGTGTCCCTATGGGGTTTTTGGGCTCTTTACCTGATACTCATATTTGGAAGGTTAGTGCTAATGGCAACTTTTCTGTTAAATCTGCTTATAGTTTATTCTTTCAAGGTTATTCTTTTCCTGACTCTTGTTGGAAATCCTTGTGGAGTTTAAATGTTCCTCCTAAGCTACAATACTTTATGTGGCTGGCTTCTCAAGGCAAAATTTTATCTAATGATCAGCGGGTTCGAAGGTAGTTAGCTTTGACCCTTCATGTGGCTTTTGTTCTTGGCCTACTGAAACTGTTCTTCACATTCTTCGTGATTGTGAGCGAGCTCGCTCTACGTGGAATGATATCCTCCCTACCTATGCTCATAATTTTTTCCTTTTAGATGCTCTAGCCTTGGATGAAGGTCAATGTGCTTTCTAGGGAGAAATGGAATGGTGATGTTCCTTGGAGTACTGTTTTTGTTTTTACTTGCTGGCATTTATGGTGTTGGAGAAATAAGCATATTTTCCAGAATGAGGATACAGTCCTCTCTAGTCCTAGACAAGTTATTTGTGGGGCAGCCCAAGAGTGGATTAAGTCACTTCTAATCGCACTAAAGGGGTAAATAAAGTTGAAATTCATGTTGCCTGGGAGCCTCCTAGGCTTGGACAGTTCAAACTGAATGTGGATGGCTCAAGGAGAAGTGTTTCTGGTTGCATTGGTGCTGGGGGAGTCATTCGTGACTCTTCTGGTGACTTGGGTAAGTGGTTTTGCCTTGTTAATCTGGGAAAAGGTCAAGTTCTTGAGGCTGAGATATGGGGTCTTTCTTTGGTTTGAAGTTAGCAATTGAGGAAGGCATCAATTGTCTCATCATTGAAATGGACTCAGCTCCTGCAATCAATCTCTGTCAAAATTCTTCTATGCTTACTGTGCATCCTTTAGCTACTTTGGTTAGGAGTTGTTGTGACCTTATGCAGCAGGTTCCCAGTTGGTGCTCTTCAGCATGTTTTCGTGAGAAGAATGGTGTTGCTGACCAATTGGCTAATTGGAGTTATCAAGTGGATCTTGGGCTGTGTGTGTTTGAGCATGCCCCTAGTTGGTTAAGTGCTTATCTTGTTGATGATTTGCTTGGAATTGTTCATTCTAGATTGGTCTGTTTAGACCAGTGTGTGTAGTCTGTTTCTTGGGGCTTTGCCCCCCTTCTTAATAAAAAAAAAATTATAGAAAGACTTTTGACTAGAATGGAAGCAAACAATAATTGAGTAGTTGAGAATTTTTCTTTTTTGCTTTCGGTTATATACATTAAAAATATATATCATTTCCATTGACTCCAAATTTTTAACTGCGAAAGTTTGGAAACAATAATTAAAACAAAATAAAAAGGACGGCCGGGTTCACATGGCATTTCATATTGTCGGACGTTAGTGCCAATTTGGCTGGTTCATGTAATAATTGTTTTGGTCGTTCGTCAGCCTTCACGTAGGTGACCGACGTTAGCAGGAAAAATCACCACTGATTTTTTTTGTTTTACTTTTCTTAAGGGGAGTTGATTTTCTCTTTTTTGTCCGTTTACATTCCTTTTTATCTTATAATATTTTTTATCATAACATATAAGGGGTGTAGACAAAAGAGAAGTGAGTATGCAAAATTTCCAACAATGGAAATGTAAGTGGATAAAAAAAGAGTGAAAATTAGCTCCATTTTTTAAAACAGAAATACATTAGAAATTCGATCCCTTTGAGAGGGCCGGCCCCGGGTGATTGAAGGCCCAGGGCAAAACTCTAAGAGTGTGCCCTTTATTCATATATATTTTTTTTAATCAAATAATTAATTGAGTGCATCTATTTTCCTATCTATCATATCTTTAAAATTTTAAAGACAAGTTTATCTTTTTGTAAAATGACTTATAAGAACTTATGTAACTCATCTTTTAAAAAGCTATAAACTAAACTTATCTAAAGTGTTAATCCAGTCGGGATGTTAACAATTTAAAAAATTTATTTAAAAATATAAAAAAAGATTAAAAACTTCATCACTTCCTTCCTAGGCCGCACCCAACAAGCCACCACCCAAACACCACCAAGCCATCTAGCAACCACCATCTAGCACAAGCCTAGCAGCACCACCCGCCCAGCTAGCTCTCAAGACACCTAATCCCCATCAAACCAAATTATCCATAACCCATTCTAAATAATTAC
The DNA here is from genome assembly GCA_018703695.1 of Prunus fruticosa. Lineage (NCBI taxonomy): Eukaryota > Viridiplantae > Streptophyta > Magnoliopsida > Rosales > Rosaceae > Prunus > Prunus fruticosa. Next base: position 31,694,500 of record CM031920.1, read on the forward strand.
CGACCCAATTTGACAAAACTCATTAACTAGTGTATTGCAATTTGCAAGTATGAGAATCGATTGAAATAGCCCTCCTCACAATTTGAGACAAAAACCCAAAAGCCTGATAAGCAAATCCTTGTTTAGAGAAACCCAGGGAGGAGATGCGTGCCTGGGGTGGGAGAGAGAGAGAGAGAGAATTCTTATGCCTGCCACTCCAATGCCATACCCATTACTTTTAGTTATTTTATTTTTTTATGAGCACTTTTAATTTTGTTTTGCATATATATATATATATATATATTTTGTCTGATCATATACATATATATAAGCTAATATAAAAAAATTTGTGACCTTCTCAATTGGTGGGCCAGGGCAGTGGCCCTAGTTGCCCTGGCCAAGGGCCGGCCCCAGGATCTTAATATTGTACAAGTCAAAATGCACTTTAAGAAGTACATCAAATGGAAAATTACTAACCTAAATACATGAATTATTGTAGCAATGTCCCTTTTTAGCCAACTGCTCAGCTACCATGTTAATCTCTCTATAGACATGTGTGACTTGAGCAAAATTTCCAAGAAGATTTCAGATGTCTTCTGCAATTGAATGTAAAACCCATGGTAAATTAGCTCGTTCTGTAATAATTATATAGTATTTTTGTCTTTAACAAAAGTGTATTTAACCGTTCTACTTTGAAAAAGCACATATGAGAAAGGAAAGTACGTTCATGTACATAATACACGTGTGTTATAAGATGAAGGAAGAAAATACTTATTGTCGTAGAAATAGATGGCTTATGTTTTATTGTGCTTTCTTGCTTTTGACCTAGCTTATTGCTTTAGAAATATATAATTACTTGCTGAATAGTTGAAGTTTTTGCGCAGGTACGACGCATTTGAGCAAGTTTAAATATTTGGAACCATGTCTAGCCCAGGACCACAATCTACACCTGCTTCCACAGAGCCTAAGCATCCTTCACGTCATCTGCTAGAAAAAAAGCAACAGTACGTATGATATCTGTTTAATATGAAGAAGAAAGAGTAGAATAAAACATTTCGTGACTATACATTCAACACAAATTAATTCGTCATATGACTTGATTCCTTTAAATCCTACACAGGAGAAGCATACTTGAACTTATGTGTGCCTCTGCATAAAGCTGCAATAAAGGGTGATTGGGATACCGCTAAAGGAATCTTAACTAATAATCCTACACTTTTAAGTGCTAGCATAACAAAAGCATGGCAGACCGCTCTTCACATTGCAGCAGGTGCAAGGCATATTCACTTTGTGGAGGAACTGGTCAAAATGATGGATGAAAAAGACTTGGCACTTCAAGACAACAAAGAAAACACTGCATTGAGTTTTGCCGCCGGAGCCGGAGCCATAGAAATTGCCAAGATTAGGATTCATAAAAATAAGTTCTTGCCAACAATTCAAACTGGTAAAGGACTGACACCGCTCTTTATGGCTGCGTTGCTAGGACGGTCTGAAATGGCGTGGCACTTATACCCTGAAACGTATCCAACGCCAAAGGAAACGAACCGCAATGCTCTATTTTTTTCTTGTATCGATACTGGTCTTTATGGTAAGTTGCACAAAATTCTTCTTCCTTATGTACCCTTTAATTCTGTTGAATTTTAGTCATCAAGTCTACAAGAAGATCTCTTCTATATTTTTATGTGCACTTAGAAGTGAACAAGAAGGAATTAATTAATAATAAACTTTTACATTCTTTCTTTGCATTCTTTCTTTCTTATATCCCTATGAAATTATGCAGATTTAGCCATGAAGATGCTAAAAGATGATACAACACTAGCAACGGCCCGTAATTCCAATGCAGAAACTGCCTTACATGTCTTGGCTCGAAGGCCTTTAGAATTTGGTGGCCGAAGTACTTCAGGAATGTGCAGAAGGCTCATGAACTCATGTGAGTTGATTCTTCGAAAATTATATATGATATTGACATGTGTAATAATTAGTTGTGTTTTTGTTTCTTTGGTAATCTTGATCTTGTTGTTTATTGACCTTTTTACATCATAAAAATTAAGTAGTCTCAGGCATTGAGGATTCGTACAAAAGCTTGAAGCAAACTAAAGCCCTAGAACTAGTCGAATGCCTTTGGAATCAAATCTTGAAACACGACGATGACGATGTCATGTGCCTCATCACAGAACCTTCAGAAGTACTATTTGACGCGACGAGATTAGGAAATTATGAGTTCCTGTCTCTGCTTATTAATGCTTATCCAGATTTACTATGGGAAACTGATGACGAAAATCGGACTATATTCCATGTTGCAGTCTTGTATCGTCATGCAAGTATCTTCAATTTAATACATGAGACGGGTTCAATCAAAGACATCATAGTGACATATACTGATGATGAGAATAACAACATTTTACATCTTGCTGCAAAACTAGCACCTCAAAATCAACTCAATCTTGTGTCAGGTGCAGCTCTACAACTGCAGCGGGAGTTAGTATGGTTTGAGGTTTGTACCCTTACAATCCTTACCATTTTATTATGTGTTAAATGTCTTCTTTTAAACATTTTTGCCCTTTTTGTAAATATTTCTTTTTTATTCAACAACTGTACGTACACAAGATTTTTGAACTCATGATATCTTCCAATAACACAAAGTGGAGACTAAATTACAAACACTTAAAAGCTCTTATCTATCATAGTAGCAGCTGTCAAAAGGCGTTGCACAATATAAAATAACATTGAATCTAAGTCTAATGAAATTGATTGGGATGAAAAGAAAGCTCTTGATAGAATGCATTGGTGGCCTCCTTATTACTTCTACATTTATTTTAAACAGTTTCAATTGTTTACGCGTAAAATATTTTTATGTCCTTCAATTTCATCATCGATTTTTCCTATGACAGGAAGTGAAAAAGATTGTTCAACCTCTGTCCATAGATATGAAAAACAAGGACAGCAAAACACCTCGAGAATTATTCACTAGTGAGCATGAGGAGTTATTGCGTAAGGGAGAATCATGGATGAAGAACACTGCAAATTCGTGCATGCTTGTTGCGACCATTATCACCACTGTCGTGTTTGCAGCTGCATTTAGCATACCAGGTGGTATAGCTGATAATACAGGAGCACCAAAATTCCTAAAAGATACAGCATTTCTCATCTTTGCCATATCAAATGGAGTAGCACTCTTTTCCTCTTCAACTTCCATGTTGATGTTCTTGTACATCCTCACCTCGCGGTATGCAGAAAACGATTTTCTCAAATCCTTACCGTTGAAGTTAATGGTAGGACTCGCATCACTCTTCATCTCCATGACATCCATGATGATAGCCTTCAGCACAGCCTTCTATTTATCTTGTCACGGATTAGGTTTCGTCTCGGATTTTATATTTATATTAACATTTGTTCCAGTTGTCTTGTTCGTTTTCTTGCAATATCCACTCTTGTGTGATATATTCTTGTCAACATATTATTCAAGTCTTATATTTCAGCCAAGAAAACATATGATCCAATAGAAAGCCAAATCCTCAATGTTTAATAACCTTACCCCCAGAATAATGTGTATCTATGCATTATAATTTGTAATCAAGTATTTTAGTAATAGTGATATTGATTCAATAAGTCTTCGTATCGTACTTTGTGTGCTTGAATCAACAACAGTTCGAAAGATGAGTTGTTATTAGAATTTCATAATCCTATATATGCATTTTTTCTACTAATTTTGATTCTTGAATGTTCGAACCTCTGCCATCTAATTAATATTCTGGAAACACTAGTCTTTTTTTGGGTCTTATGGAAACACTAATCTACAACACATAAGTTCTTTAGCGAGGAAATATTTCCTTGTAGAAAGTAATCAATTCATTAAACTTGTTCAACGAGGAAATATTTTGAGTCTTTCTTTGGGGGATCCCAAATACCAAATTTTGATAACTGAAGTGCATTTCATGTGTCGTGATATAAAATTAATGAATAAAATAAGAGGGCAAAAAAAAAGAAAAAGGAAAATTGAAAACACTTTCAAGTTGCTTTAAAAAAATAAGAGTGATTTTGAAAATTAGATTTCACTTTTTTGAAAACTGAAAACGAATCTGTTACCAAACTATCTTTTGAGTTTTATTGTACAATATAGGACTTTCTGATTTCTAATAAACTGGTTATATTAAAATTAAAATAGCCAGAATAAAAAACCATGAAATGTTCCAAATTCCTAAGTAATAAATATATATATATGCGCAAACAGAGGCGGAGCCATACATTGTGGTCCCAGACCCCCCTTCAATCTGTTGATCCCTTGTATTTATATATTATATTATATTATATTTGAGATATTTACTCTAAAATAAATAATATATTAGGTTCTCTTTGTCTATAAATTGACTATTAAACTTCTTAATCGTTCTTCTACTTTCAATTATATCTCCTCACTAGGTTATGATATTTACATTAAAAAGTCCTAAGTTTTTTTTCTTCGCTTTCTCTTCCTCTTTTGTTTATTTTAAGCTTAAGCTTTATGAAATTTTTCCCTCCCTTTTTACATGTTTGAGTAGGGTACTTTAGTATTGGGATTTATGAATTTTTTTTGTATTTCTTTTCTATGTTGGAATATAAATTATTAACTTTTGAGTCTTTAATAGTGTAGATGATGAGATTAATATTCAAATATTTTATAAAATAAAATTAAGAACAATTATAATTGTAATGAATGGACAAATTATTAATTAATATGAAATGATATTATGAAGTGGGCTAAATTGAATAGTTAGTATCATATTAACTTATTAACCAGTTAACGGTTGAGCACTCCTATTTGAATTATTTTATAAAATTTTATGAAGAACCCTCTAATGCAAAATTCTCACTACACCACTACATGCAAACAAATATTCTGTCAAATTTTTTGCAGCAACCGGAAGAAGAAGAATCACCATATGATCATCGCAGCTAGGATTTCCACTTTCTCTTTCTCTTGTATCATTTTTTTTTTCCAATATTCCTCGTTTCTTTTTGGTAGATTGTCTTCTTCCAGCGGCGCCAGTGAGTGTGGCCTCCTCAGAGATTGGGAAAGCCATATATCTATATTTTTGCCCTTTGCTATATCTTTATTATTATGTTTTTGTACAATTGTCTAGGCGTGGTTTTTGCCTTCATGTGCGAGGGGACCTATGTATCACTTCGCTCCAAATTGACACATCCTTTGAGGAAGTTTCCTGCAAGTTTCCCTTCAATTATAATCAGCTTTGGTCGAGTGTCTTTTGACTCTTGCCTCACCACCGACAATATAATATCATTTCATCTTTGTTTTTTTTTTTGGTCAAGATTTCATCTTTGTTAAATATTAGGTGGTTGTGAGTGAGCGTTATCTTCTTCCACCTGAAAAGAGACTACGGATGTCACTGTATTGGCTCAACTATTAGTAGTACTTTAGTTAGGATCCGGAACTACATAAGCTATTTTGCGAATTAATTAGAATACCAAAATGCAAATTGGTTATAAATGCAGGGATATAGCTAGGGTGACAATTTTCGACTTGAACCGTTCACGAAACTAAAAGGACGCGGAAAAACACGACCCATAAATTGATGAGTGTCTTTACAAACTGATAGCATTTAATTATTACATTTTTATCCATAAATTATATTTGTTAGTAATTATTCCTTATTATTTGAATTAATTATGTATCTAGAGTTTAGGGTTTAACGTTTTAATCCCTAAACCCTAAACTCTAAACTCTAAACCCTAATCCCTAAACTCTAAACCCTAAACCCTAAACCCTAAACCCTAAACCCTAAACTCTAAACTCTAAACACTAAACTCTAATCCCTAAATCCTAACCCTAAACCCTAACCCTAAACTCTAAACCCTAAATCCTAAACTCTAATCCCTAAACCCTAACCCTAAACCCTAACCCTAAACTCTAAACCCTAAACTCTAAACCCTAATCCCTAAACTCTAATCCCTAAACCCTAAAACCCTAATCCCAAAAGAAATTTCGAATAACTTATAAAATTTGTATCATGTCACTTTTTTAGCGAGGTGCAATATTGACTAAGTATGAAAAATGGTTTTGAAATAATCATTTTCTCAAGATAATTTTTTGGCGGTTTTTATTCCTTACACATAAAATAAGAAAACTTGATTTTATGAGATTTTAGTATGAAGTATATATTGCACTAAAACAGATTTTTCATATTTTGATTTGGTGAGAATTTGATTTTCTAGTATTTTTACTTGAATCCAAATGGGGGGTACTTCCTTATTTACATTGTAAACTTAAGTAAATGGAGTAATATAAAAATAAATGAAAGTAAAAGGACAAAGACATTTACTTAAATGTTGGAGATGGAAATAAAGTAATTTATTATTTGTTAAATATATTTTACATGTGGCAAATAAGGTAAATATATTTGTTAAATAAGGTAATTAACAAATATAATTTATGGATAAAAATGTAATAATTAAGTGCTCATTCATTTTGTAAAGACATTATAAATATCAAATGTTGTAACATATAATCACAAAGTTATCAACACCAAGATGGATAAGGAGCAAGGAGAGAGGTGGAATTGGCTGGGTTAAAACCCATTGCGTGCCTGAAGGTTCAATTTCTTTAATTTTTTACCGGGTTGGCAGGTAGTAAACGGGTTGACACGACCCATGACACGACCTGTTTTAATAAACGGGTTACAAATGGGTCGTGTCGTGTCAACCCGTTTATAAACAGGTTGGGTTTGAGTTTGCATTTCCTGACACGATTAATAAATGGGTCGTGTTTCGGGTTGGGGTTTCTTGACGCGTTTAAAAGTTTGACACGACAACCCCAACACGACACGACCCATTGACAGCCCTAGATATAACTACTAAAAATCCTAAATATAAAATAAATAAATCAAAGCTGAATTGCCTATCATACTTTACACTTTCTATTAGAAAACGCAATTTTCCTTCATACACCCCCTATGTATACAGTGTATGGTAACTCAAAACCACAACGGACAACAAACAAACCCCCTGGTTTTCTTTCTCATCTCGCCCTCTCTGTTTTGTTTTTATTTTTCATCTAAAGATGTAAAATTCATTGAAATAGTTTTCTTTCTCATATCTCCCCTTCTATTCCCTTTTTATTTTTTCATCTCACATTCTCACATGTAAAAATTAAAAGCTTGAAATCCTCTCAAATGCTTACTTTTAGATGTTCTACTTTTGAGCCTGTGAAAATTTGGGTCAAATTTAAAATACGTCCAAAACGATGGAAAGGATTTGGGTTTGGGCCTCTAAATCCAAATCTACCTAATCAAATCCATGAATTCAAAAGGATCCTTATTGCCTCCATACCAAATAAAAAGAAACAAAGAAGATAATTTGGGATAAATAAATCCAAAAGTAATAATAGTTGGATGTAATAATATTTGAATTTTTAATGTGTTTTTCTTATTTACTACAAAAGTTAAAATCAACATCACAAAAAAATTAAATAAAATCAAAGAACCTACGTCTAAAACCAATAACGGGTGAACTATACTCAATGACAACAACTGATAGTTTTGGACGTAGTCTAACAACCCAAAAAAGAATATGCAAAAGAATATACATGATAAAATTTCTCAATTTGATTGTTTCACATAATCACTTCTACTTTTGAACTATTCATAGTCCACATTTCTTTTCGGTAGCCTGTCTTCTTCTAGAAACTGAGGAAGCTTCACACAAGTTTCCAGTCAATTATAATAAGCTTTGGTCGACCCTCTTTGTCTCTTGGCTCTCAGTGGGAAGCCACTGGCCATATAATATCGTCTTGTCTTTATTAGTTATTGGATGTTTGGTGTCTTGTCTTCCTCCTCCAGCTGAAAGAAATTAGGGAGACCAACCTACAGGCTCAACTCTACAGCCAACCCTCCAAGGCCTCGTTTGGTTTGGTGGGTATTGGATATTAGCTTAGTTTTTTTTCTTTTTAGAAAAGATTGTATTTTATTAAATTGAAAGAAATATTACATGATAAGAACTACATGTTAACGGCGGTCTGGTGAAAACCTTCCTAGAGAAAACAAAACCTTGGGATAGGAAAGAGTTCCATTCATGCTATTAATTAGGGGCGGCCCTGAGGGTGTACAAGTGGTGCCACCGCACAGGGCCTCTGATTTTTAAAGGCCCCCGAATTTTTTTATGTGTATAATATATGTATATATTAATAAATGTTATATATACTGAGAGAGCAAATTTTTGACACAAAGACATTTCTAGTTGTGTTAGTTTGCAGGGCCTCAACTTTCCATTCAGGGCGCGACTTCAAAACCCGCTTGTGTAGATCATAGTTTTAGTTCTTTTTTAGTTTTTTTTTTGTAACAACAATTAATAATCATAATAATTAAAAAGGCAAACATGTTATTTTTTGTAAGTAATAATCATCACCAATATCTCTCCTTGGCTCTCTTTTTGGGTATACTGTGATTTGCCCCCTAAATTTGTACCTTAGTTTTAATTAGCTCCCTATCATTTTTTTTTTATAGAAAATTAAGGATATAAACTATTTTTTTTCTCAATTTCCCCCCTACCGTCTAAATCCTCAACATTTCATCCAATTTTCAGTTAAATCATTTTAAAAAATTATTATTTTTGAAAAAAATCGAAAAAAAAGAAAAAATTGACACAAAAAAGAAAAGAAAAAAGAAAAAGACACCAAACTGCTTTTGAATCTTGATATGCAGTTCTTAACATTGTTCTTCCTGGTCTTTCTTTCTAAATAAAAAACCCATCTTTTTGTTGTTGATAATTTCAGCCCAATAAGCAGATAGAAGATGCCAAGCTTGGAAGGGATTTCCAAACAACATTGCAAGAATTCCAGAAAGTTCAGCAGCTGGCCTCTGTGCGCGAGTCAACTTACATGGCTTCCTTGCCTAAAGAAAAAAAATCCTAAGAACACAACTCACCACAATTTCAATGCTCTCTCTCTCTCTCTCTCTCTCTCTCATAAACACTCTGAGAATTTGAAATAATGAAGAGTATGTTGGCAACGTTGATCGAATGAGACTGCTCACATGTCTCCCCTTTTCAATTCATCAATATTTGGTGAAAACCAAAACTTGGAGCAGCTCACCAAATAATTTGGTGAACACCATTTGACCAGACTTCCTAGAGTAAGGATCGGCTGAAGTGAAAGAAAAGTTGTGAGTGAGTTGTGAGAATGTGTTCGGCTGGCCCTCCTTAGCTAACAGGATGCTTATAAAAGAGGTGGCCCTCCTCAACAACCCCACCCCATTTGTATTTGCTCCTCATACGGCATACGCAACAAGTGTAACATGTGGGGGGATTTTCACGTTTTTCATCCTCTTGTGAAGATGAAAACTACATTGAAAATGATCTAATTTGACTCCAACTCCGAAGTTCAAAACCCCAATTCTCCATTTTCTCTCTTCCTTCTGCAGCAGATCCTCTTCTTTCTTCAGTCCAAAAAGCTTCTTTTCTAAATAATTTGGTGAACACCCCTCCCCCAGCTCTATCTCCTCCAACCCCATCAACCCTAAATCCCCTTCCCCCCCCCCCCCCCCCCCTTCCTCCCATCCCCAACCAAGATCCAACCCCAGCCCCAGCCGAAACCCATCCCCAGCCCCAGCCCTTGCCCCCAAGACCCAGACCCATCCCATTCCCCAGCAGCCCATCCCCACGTGAGCCTGCAAAAAAAGAGAGAGACCCACGCGAGCTAGTAAAGACAGAGAGAGAGAGAGAGAGAGAGAATTCAATTTTCTGTTTTTTATTTTATTTTTCATTTGTTTATTTATTTTTAATGTACAAAATGATCATTCTGCCCTCATTTTTAACAGCAAATTGGATGAAATGTTGTGGATTTAGACGGAGGGGGGAATTGACAAAAAAAAAAGTTTGGGTCCTTAATTTTCTAAAAAAAAAGGATTCGGGGTAATTGAAAGGAAGGTATAAGTTAAAGAGGCAAATCACTAGTATACCCCTCTCTTTTTTAATCCTTCGACAATTTTTTTTTTCAATTTCAAGGATTTCAACACAAAAAATCGACCAAAAAAATTGATAAATGTCACTCAAAAGCATATAGTCAAATTTAAATATGAATTCAAATTCAAGTATGTCTCTAAATTTCAATTTATATATACTAAATGACTTACTTCATTATCATGTTGATTGGTTATATAATGAAAGATGATTTAATTTGTAATTTGCATGCTAATTGATGATGATTTTTACTTTAAGAAAAAAAAACATTTATTGTATGGCCTTACGTAATGGTGTAAATTTGTGTTAGCTTATGTGAGGCTCAGGTTTAAGGTTAGCACAAGGCCCTCAAAATCTAAAGTGCGCCTGAGTGCACCAGGAGTTTGATTCACGTAAAAGACAATCTTGAGGCAACCCAATATAATATTCCTCCATTTCCCTCCTTATCAAATGACAAAAATAAAATAAAAAAGATCAAATTGCAAAAAGTAGAATAAAAATTATAGTTAAAAATTTATTACGTACATGACCAGTAAAATTTCTTTAAAGAACAAAGTCATATGCAAATGTGACCTAGCTAGCAGCAAAACCACCATAATGACAATTAGGGTCAAATTAAAATTTTGGTTTGTTTTTTTGAAACTTGTTGTTTTCGTTGAAAGATAAAAACTACTTTGCTGTCTGTCAATCACATAATGTTGCAACCACTGTTTAAAGCAGCTTGTCCAATGTCAACACCAACATTCAATATCCCAGCTACTTTCACAACCACATACTGAAATAATAAATACCCGATACAAGGAATTAGTCAGTAATTATGTAGGCAAAGGTCATGCTCCCTATTCTTTAGTTAAAATTTAGCTAAAAACACAAAAGTTATTTTAGGAACTCTATAAAATTTGAACTCCAATTATACTCCCTAAGTTAGGAAGTCATAAATACTATAGTTATTTTTTAATTCAATATGATTGGTTATCATCTCTATAAAAAAAAAGAGCGCTGCTATTTTCCACCCACCTGCCCTATTTCCTCACCCACCTAATTTTACAAATTTTAAAGACCAATTTATCCTTTTATAAAATGACTTCTATGGGCTTAAGGGAAAAACATTAAAACCAATTTAAAAACATAAGAAAATGATTATAAAAAAAAACTAAAAAGATTATTAACAAATATCAAACCCTTTCCCTCACAGCATGCATACCCCACCCTTCTCCCTCTTCCTCCACCGCACAGCAGCCATCTCCCCCATTGACAAGAACTTAGCTTTCATTGTCAATTCCACTCACTTCCTCAACTTTGCCAGGAATCATATCTTCCGTTACCCAAACCCACCAACTTGGTTCTTCATGGTCAACATTGATGAGAATTTCAGCTGCCTCCAAATCATTTCCTTAAAAACAAACATGTATTTTAAACAAAGCCCAATGTTTTAATGATTATATGGGCAAAATTAAAACAATTAAAATACCTGTGGCCACCTTGAAAGGAAATTGATTTTAGATTCCTACTTTAGAGCTCTGATTTGCGTCAAGAAGTTGATTGAATCCACAGTAGTTTCTCAGTTGCCCATTCTCTTATCGCAGAGCCTACAATTCTTCGTCAGTGGTGGACGCGAGGCGGTAGTGTTGAGGCTTGGGTTTTTGGGGATGAATCTAGGCAGTGGGGTGGGGCTAGGGATTGGGGTTGGAGAAAGGGTGGCTGCTTGGGGCGGATGGGTTTTTGTATTAAAAATTTCTTATTTTTTAATTGATTTTTATAAATTCTATGAATATTTTATTACACCTAAACATAAAAACAAGCAAAAATATGAAATTAACTCTTAATATTATAATCTAAGGGTATTTTAGGAATAATGGTGGGTGGAAAGATATGATTTTGTTTTTTCAAATTTATATGGTGGGTGGGAAGATAAGGTGGGTGGAAATAGCAGCACTCTAAAAAAAATATAGTTTGCGTTGATTAAAAGTTTAAACTATGCATAAAACGAAATATCATTAAATTGTAAGGAGCCACTAGGAGTTTTTTTTCTCTTCTCAGATTTAGGAGTTCCTAGACGTCTCTCTATTTTAGGAGGTGAATAGGGAGCATGGTTGGAGTTGTATTTTTTCAATTCCTCTCTAAAATTTGTCCAATAAGGTGGTTTAGGGACCCTTTTGTGGATGCTTTAAGTACGAGTAATTATAGTGTACGTAGTATGAGAGTATGCCACATGGTATAACTCGTTTGTTAGAATATATAAGTGGATATTTATTGATATTACATCATAAAAGTGGGAAATATTAACCATATCGCTCATCCATATTATAACACGTGGACAAGTTACAACAACCTTGCTATGTAGTAAAGCGTACAAGCGTACGTACATGTGGGTTTTTGGCAACTCATTAGACACAACACAAGTTTAAACACTTAAATCAATCTCAACCACATGATTTCATTGAAATAGATCCAATGACTAAGCACCTCATTCCTCAAATGATGACACTGAATCTCTCAACTGCATGCATGGCACTATATAAATATATATATATATATATATTCTTAAGCAAGAATATTCTAATTGCCCCAATAATATCTATATTCCTATGTGTAGACATTGTTTGTCACGTGCGTACATCCCCATCATTGACTTGACGCTAGCTCTTCAATTACTCATGTAGAATTTTTTTTTTCAAGTGCCCATAGAGATAAGACTTCCATATATAGGGCTCACGTCAATTAAAAATATGGTTAATAAAGTGGTACACGATTGTTTTTATATATGCTCAGATATTTAATTTTGCAAAAATAATGCATCCAAACTAACTCAACCAAAAAAGTTGCATCCAATTAATGATGTTCTTGGAATATTGATACAAAATAAATTAGATGTTAAAAAGATATTTAATTTTGCAAAAATAATGTGTCCAACTAACTCAACCAAAAAAGTCACATCCAACTAATGATGTTCTTGGAATATTGATACAAAATAAATTAGGTGTTAAAAAATATTTAATATATGAATATGATCTATTACGACAAAGACTCATCGTCACAATCATGGTGATTATTCAAAAGGTGTAACATCCTTGATTCAATTTAATCGATTTAATCAAATTTAATTCTTTTATGAAATTTCAATTTTGCCCTTGGGAGTAGGGGTACTTTGGTCACTTTAAGAAAAAAAACATTTATTGTATGGCATTACGTAATTGTGTAAGTTTGTGTTAGCTTATGTGAGGCCCCAATTTAAGGTTTGCACAAGGCCCTCAAAATCTCAAGACCGGCCCTGCTATTAACTAAACAGAAGAGTTAAACAACTTAATACGAAACAAACAAACCTCTAAAACCCAACCACAAAACCCCTTAAAACCATATTTAGTGCTAAATAAATGAATATATCTAGGACAAAAAATAATCTTACCATAATTTAATTACGTGCATTTTTGTAAGATAATTTATTCTTAAAAAAAAGGTGGGACACATAAGACCAGGAGCCTAGACTTGAAATCGAATTCAAATTTTTAATGACTTTTATAGAGTTTAAAAGTTTGGAGATATTCAATTTAGACTTTTAAAGAGTATATAAAAGTCTAGTGGTATTCAATTGTGACTTTTAAAAAGTATTTAAAAGTTTGGTGGTATCCAGTTATGACTTTTAAAAAGTATTTAAAAATTTGGTAGTATCAAAAAGTTAATGACTTTTAAAAAGTTTATTAAATGAATGACTTTTCCATACTTTTAAGGCTAATTGTTAAGAGCAAAAGTCTTGCCAATTTACTAGTGACTTTTATCAACTATATGAAAGTATTTAAGAATTTGTCAATTCTATGAAAGTTATTCACTTAAAAAAAATCTCTATAAGTATGAATTGGATACACCCCCTAATATGCCATTTAATAAAGAGTACTTATCATTTCCAGTCCAATGTAA
>CM031920.1:31708441-31864207 GCA_018703695.1 Prunus fruticosa
AGCAAGGTATATGGCCTTATCTGTTTGGTGATTAAGAACACTAAAAGTGTGAGGCTATGGAATTGCAAGAAGTAATTGCCATTCCTGAAAAGTAAAGAGCAATGATTTGAATTGCACAATGTAATAGACTTAGAAGGCGTTTGCCTCATTCACTGTGAGTCCAAAAGGCCATAACAAGAATGTAGATCAATCTGCTCCATCCAAGTCTTAGAAAAATTGGAATCCTAAGGGCAAACCATGGGAGTCAAAAGCCAAACCCCCATAGAACAATCCTGCATCAAATCACAAAGTTGGTAACCAACAACCACAGTATAGAAAAAAACTGTAAAACCTCAGTGCAAGGTGTGCTCAAAGTCATTTGGAGAATGCAGGTATAAAGGCCAAGCCAAAGTGTTACAATTGTGACAGATTTGGTCATTTGGCTAAAGAGTGTACTGCAGGAGAGTCTGTGCAAAAGGCAGAATTGTGCAAGTCAAATGGAAGTGTCTAGGGAACTTATTCTATGCTAACTGTGCAATCACTAAGACAAAAACACAAGGGGAGTGGTACATTGACCCATGAATAGCAATCATATGACTGAAATGTGGATTCTTATTGATGTAAGGACAAATGTAGTTGGGGAAAATCCAAATGCCCTTTTATGAATGTGGCTGGCATGGGTTCATTAGTTATTGACACAACTAGAGGCAAAGAAATCTATGAGAGGAAGTGATGTATCTGCCAGGCCTAAAGGAAGACTTGATGAGTGTTGTCGCAAATGGATGAGCATGAATACTTCTTGGTGTTTGGAGAAGGAATGGGCAAAGTGTTTGAAGGCTGCCAACTTGGAAAACAACATAGAAATGGTTTTCTAAAGAGTCAAGCTCAAATAGGAAGTATTCCACTTGGTTAGTTCACATTGACCTTTGTGGTCCTATGAGAACTGAATCTTATTGCAGACAAATAATTTATGTTGATCATTGATGACTTTAAGGATGATCTGGGTCTATTTCTTAAGAAACAAATATGAAGCTTAGATTATTCAGAGTAAGTCCATGACTGAACTGCAATCTGGATACAAGGTGAAATGTTTTAAAGTGAACAGAGAGGGACAATTTCTATCTTCTGAGTTTGTACAGTTTTGTGAAGATCATGGCATCCAAAGGCAGCTATGGCCTACACTCCTCAGTAGAATGAGTGAGTAGAGGAAGAACAGGACTGTGGTTGAAAGTGCCGAGTATGTTACATGAAAAGGGAATACCTCATTTCCTATGGGCTGAAGCTGTTCACACAACTGTGTAGTCTTGAATAGGTGTCTATGAGGACCAACCAGAGGGTTTTGTGGTAAAAGGAAAAGAAGACGAGTGTCTAGGTTGCTCAAAGCTCTTTATGGATTAAAACAGGAACCTAGAGCTTGGTATGGGAGGATAAACACCTGCTTTCACTCAAGATGTGGTTTTAAAAAGCCTAAGTGAAGCTACCTTGTATATCAGAGACTACGAGAGACAAAGACATCCTAATTGTCTCTACTTATGTTGATGACATCGTGTATCCAGAAAGTAGCAAGGAATTGCTGGATGAATTCAAGGGAGATATGATGATGAAATAATAACAGTTTTTATTGGGTCTAATACATCACTTTCTTGGCATGGGAAGTGGTCAGAACAGGCTCCAGCATATTCAACCACCAAAAGAATGCAGACTCTCTACTGAACCAGTTTGGTTTGAATGAGTGCAAGTCTGTGACCACACCTCTTGTGAGTAATAAAGCTAACTAGAGATGATGGAAGTGGAGCAACAAGTGAGGAGCAATATAGAAGCATTGCCAGCGGTCTATTGTACTTAACTGCCTCTAAATCAAATATCATGTATGCTTCTAGCCTGCTTGTTAGATTCATGCACTGTCCTAAGCAAACACTTATGGAACTACCAAACGAGTGCTAAGATATATCAAGGGGACTTAGACTATTGGCCCTGAGTATGTGAAAGGGAAAAATGCAAATGTCTGATTGGCTTTCTCTGTGGAAGTCAAGCTGGGGTGGATCAATTGAGGACAATAAGAGCACATTTGCATATGCATTCTCTTTTGGCAGTGGTGTTTTCTCTTAGGCCTTCCGTCAAGAAAAACTATGTACATCTCTACTGCAGAGGCAGAGTACATTCATGCGGTAGAAAGGCCACTACAAGCCATTTGGCTTAAATTTGTGTTAGAAGACTTTCGGGAACTTCAGACAGGGGAGCAACTCCACTGCAGTGTCAACAACACATCCCCAATTGCAGTCACTAAGAATCCTGTTTTGAGTAGAAGACGAGAGAGATATTTGGATCAAAGATACCACTTCATCAAAGATGCTCTACAAGAAGGCATTATTGATTTGGTGTACTGTCCTACAAGTGAACAACTTGCTGACATCTTCACTAAACCATTAGCCAAGGATCGATTTAATTATCTCGAGAGTATGCTTGGAGTTAAATGACTAAGACTTAAAGGGGAGTGTTGAATTCCACGTTCTTAAAGCTGATTTATTAGTTAGTTAAAACGGTTTTTCTTTTAACTCGCTTTGTAAGCCACGTGTAAGCATCCTATTGGATGTCTAGAGTGAATGGCTCACAGTGGCCTGTAGTCTAAGGGATCCAGCTACTGTGCCTAACAGTTATATTTCCTCACTCTCCAAGTGCGTGAGGCACAGAACTGAATGACATTGTTACACGTATAGCAGAGCAATCCTTTCCAATTCTTCTTATGTTTTCTCATTCTCTCTCTCCTTCATCACACTCCTTCAACACACACAGAAAACACTAACATATATATGCTTTAATATATAATAATTTCAACTATATAATGAAACAGAACTACTTAATATAATCTACCTCAAACTCTTGTACTGTAAACATGATGAAAGAATAACCTCATGCATAAAACTTACACATAAGCTAGAAAACAGGTTTGATAAAAAGTATCAAAACTATAATATTTGCTTGATGCCATATATATATATATATATATATATATATATATATATATATATATATATATATACAGTACAATATTTTTGGGTACAGAGTAAAGAGATTTGTGGTAAAACCAATTCAATGTAAATTTGACAATTCACTAAACCTATAAATTCTTCGTTTTAAAAAAGTTTTTATAAAGGTAAACTAGGTGTTGGGACAGTGGCGTGACTCCAATTTCTTGGACTCCTGTGAGTCCCAAGGATCATGATGATATATATATAAATTCAGAGGCAGAAAGTGATACCTGTTATTTCAGGGCAGGCATAGACAATACAAGTAGCAGCAATATGGAAGCCATAAGAGTTTTTGGAACTGTTCTAGCTTGTGTAGGGAAATCCATGAAGAAGGAAATTGTATAAAATAACTCACTCCCTACATTAACATGCCCCTTACACTATATATATATATATATATATATATATATATATATATATATTTATACATCCCATATTCATATATGTATAGGCGGTAGAGTTAAGGAGGTTACAAGCTACCTAGCAATTAAACAATTACCATTTATCCAGTCTATCACTGCAGAAGTATTGACTAATAATGACAATGACTTGCTGTTGAAGAAAAAAATTATGATAACAAGAAGACCTCCTGCCAGACACGTTTTGCAGAAAAAGTTCAAGTCAAATTGATAATTAACAAGACTAGACAGACACGTAAAGGAAAGTGAGTTTCAGCCATCCAAGTTCAAATTTCCCTTTTTCTAGAGTAGATTAATAGCATGTGTACAAGTACCTTGCAGTAAATTAACCTTTGATTTATATCAAATCCGTCATATTGTATAAATATCCGTCATATTGATTAACAGATATATGACAGTGTTGGAAATAGCTCACCTAAAGGATACAAAGGTTTTGACGCTCGAAGGAAGAATTTGAAATCCGGCTAGAAAGCGGAGGGTCGTGAGGTTTGCGGGTCGTTGGAGGCAGGTTGAAACCTGGAGCTTAAACCAAGGAGCGACCGGTCGGGTCGTTTGGCGGGTCACGTGACATTTGCGAACCGGTCGTTTGGCGGGTCGAGTCTGGAGGGAAAACCTCTAGCGCCGGTCACGGTTCTTGGCGAAGCCGGTCGTTGGGCGTAGTCTGTGACGTTTTCTACGTGTTTTGGCTCTGTTTTTCGATGGCTATCGCTTTCCACATGATTTCAGAGGCTTAGTGGGTCACTTCTAAGGTGTAAGAATGTTGACTACCTGCTGGATAGTTGGGAGAGCACTCATGGCTAATTGGTTATCTTCTTTCAAAGAAATCACTCTCCATTTTCTGGTGTAAGTGGGAGGTGGCTGAGTGGAATGTTATTTCCTACTTGATCTGACATTTAGTCTAAGTTATTGACTAAAGGAGGAACGTGGAGGACAAAGATGGTGCCTATCTTATGTCCATTGGCTTGTGTAGGAAATGGGGTGAAGTAAGATAACACAAGAGGAGAAAACAAGTTGAATAATTGTAAGTGGTATAAGCTGGAATTCTGAGTTGTTAGAGACTAAGGGAGTTTTCAGTTTTGTCAAGAGAGCCAAGGGAGAGCAAGAGAGTTCTCTAAGTGTATCAAGGTGTTGAGCAAGGGTGTGAGAGAAACAGATTGTGAGGGTAGTGTTCTAAGGGGGTTTCCTTTTGAAAAAAAGTTGTAACCTATCTCCATTAGTGAAATTTCTCAAGGTGATCACCAAAGAGGATGTAGGCAATTTGCTGAACCTCTATAAACACTTGTGTTATTTGTGCTTGGTTAATTTGTGTGTGTGTGTGTGTGTGTGTAGACTCATCCATCATTGAGTTCTTTGTCTAAAGTCCATCAAAACAAGATCTTTAAGGGCAGTGAGTTTGTTATTAATTTCACAACAGACAGAATCAAATGGCATGGATTTACTTGACGTGGGAATTAATGTGGAGGGCCATTCCTGACAAAAAAAAGACTAAACCTGACAATTTTGTAAACCTCAAAGATGTTTTGTGATAAAAACCCCTTTCACATATAAAATTTTTCATCTTGTACCCATGGCCCCTTGTATACAGTCCTTGATATTGTCTGCATTCCAAATTTCCTTATTGAAAAGTCATTGGGTTCATACTCCTTCCTCTCCATCCAGTACAGTTGACTTAGAGCCTCTAGGATTTTAACACCTTAGTGGACTAAGCTTGAGGGATTGGGTCCAGTTAATATTAATTGGTCAATTGAAATAAGCTACAAGTCTGAAAGCTGACCCAGTCAAATTGTAATCTTTGATTGATTTTGAGCATATGGTCATGCCGTCGCGTATGTGTTTGGAGTGCTTATTACGTACCAAGGACTAGGAAGGAATTTAGCTTCTGGCGTATAGGAGGCTCTTAAATCAGTTTGAAATTTCAATTATGTTGTAAAATGATAAGGTTAAGATGGAGCCCACATGTTGGAAGGAATCTTCATACACCTTCCTGGAGTCTTCTACCGAATTGTTAGCTAAAGTTTTTGCCTATAAAATAAGACCTCCTTCCCATTTGTAACTGTGAGAAAAAGAATAAATGAAAATATTTTTATCACTATTTGAATTCTCTAATTCTCTCCTCAATCTCTTTAGTTTCTCAATCTCTTTAGTTTTATAACACGTTCTGAGCACGAATTCGCTCTCAAAATATACCAGCTGAATTCTCTGATGAAACTAGAATCTCTTGTCCCTCCCTCCTTCCATCCATCTTCTTATGCAACTGTAACATTACTCGCAAGTGTGTGGTTGTAAAGTAATTAGAGCGGGGGATGGTCTCTGTTCTTGCCCCATTTATGTATACACAAATGAAGTTTCTTACTTGCCACCAGAAAATCAACAGCCTGAAGAACTGTCAATATGTCCGCAAGCTCCTTGACGTGCTTAGCCTCAACTGATTCTGCCTCCTCCAAAATTCTCTCCATGGCTTGGCCATGCTCATCCAGAGCCTCCTCCACTTCTCTTCAACTCCCCAAATTGGCTCAAACCCTTTGCAATCATTTGCAAATGGCTGCTGCTATGTCCTTTGGCAAGCCCCAGCTCCACGCCAACCTCTCAGAACCTCATCTCGCTAATTTTGCCCATCAAATACTCCACAAACCCAGAAAGTAGTCTTAGAGAATGGCGTCGGTGGCTAGAGTAGATCTAGACAGCAAACCAATAAAGCAAATGATATTGGTTGGACCAAGCCTCGGTGCTGAGAACCCACCGAAAAGGATAAGCTCTCTGCCTCATAATCTCTTATATTATTTTATTATTATTATATACTATTTAATATCATCAATAGTGCAGATGTGTTGTGGCAGTAGAAAGCAGGAGGCATGGATTCAAACCTCTGGAAAAATCACTTTAATGTGATAATATATAATATTAATAAGAAAGCTGTTTGGTTTGGTAGAACATATTATAATATATTATATAATCTATACATATGAAGAGTTGCGGTTTTACTATATATTATATATATATATAGTAATTCTATTATTATACTTTGAATGAAGAGTTTTCACCTCCTATATTTTTAGTGGTGGTTTTTATCCCGCATTTACACTATTTACTGTATGGTGTAGGTTTATTGCCCATACAACAGTATTTATTTAAAAGTGTGGCGCGGGTTTATCGTCACACAACTGCCTTCATTTAAAAGTATGAGTAGAATTAGTGCCCATACAAGCACATTTACTTTATCGCACATTTACTTTATTATTTAAGGTATGGTGCGGGATTAACGTCCATACATGAGGCAATTTAATTTATGAATTTACTTTACCGCACATTTACATTTATTTAAAGTATGGTGCGGGTTTATGTCCATATCAGCAATTTATTTACAAGCAATTTATTTTATGAATTAGTTGTGCAGTATGATGAGTCTTTACAGAATACAGAAGTAGGACCAGAAGTTCTTTGATCCTCATCATACAACTACATCAGGACTTGAAAGATCCTTGATGATGATAATGATATGAGAGCTAGCTGTCTCTTCGGACCCTGTATTTTGTAAGCAAGAGATCGGACTTGAAAGATCCTTGATCCTTGACATGTAAATAAGGACCTGGGTTCCTTGATAATGTAATAATACCGATACTGGTTAATAGTGCCGTACACATGAATAGTAACTATACCGGCAAATGTACTATACGCATGAATAAATACGTACTCATGACCTGATGAATAGTACCGCATACATGAATAGTGACGTATGGATAAATATTAACCATTTTGGGTAAACCGTCACTATATGCAAAAGGGAACCTCCGATTCCTTAAACTCGTGGATGAGCAATTAAATGAGATACCAGAAGTTCCTCAAAATATGGACAAGTGTGTAAAGGACTGAAGTCCCGAAATATGTACAGGAAATTATAAAAATGTCCATACCATGAGAATATGTGATTTTAGCTAGAAGTTCAAAATCTGGCAATATTGAGAACTTGAAGTTCCAACAGTCAAATGGACAACTCTTGAGGTATTATTGCAAATTGTGGAACACCACATATTTCTTTGGCATAAGAAAATGATGGATTTGATAAAGTTCGATTCTGTTATAATGGACACCTAAGAAAGAAATATATTTCGTGAATTCCGGTTGTTAAGAATACACCGTGAAATGGATAACATCAGGGATAAACCTCAAATGATGAATTGAGGCTCCTCGCATATTTTGGTATATTATATGATCTTGGCGAAAACCCATGGATCCAAATAAATGAGAGATCCTTGAACTTGAAATTTTGGGTATATAGTAGTTAATGCTCTTCACTACTATATTGTAATATTATCATGGCTTTTACTCAATTCATATTTCATGCCTATTTGAAAAGGGCAAATAAATTTTGAAGTCGTGTTTAGCCCTGGCCAGAAGTTCCGGACTCACATGCATTGAAATATGTAATTTGAGAGATTTGTTGTGGTTATTTGAACCTATAAGGCACAAGGCTCCAACCCGTCATTTTGAAAAGACGTGAAAACCACAAGTGCAAGTTTAAGAATTTGCCCAATTATTATAGCAGAAAATGAGCATACAACAGATAGATTTTCTTCACCTGCATGAAAGGAGCAGGCTCTGTAAAATGTATAAAATTCCATTATGTTCTGGAAGCCTCTTCAGGAAGAGGACGGACGCCTCTTAAGCTTAGCCATGAGCCACTCATGTTCTTCCAGAATCTTTTTTATTAGAAATCTGCAGCATGTCAAGCCTTGTCTGCGTCTCGAGTGAAGTATGAACTCACTAGTTTCAACAAGGAATTATTCTCCTCTTTAAGTTTCTCAACCTCCTGTTGAGACTCATGAAGTTTCCTCTTGAAGAGACGAATTTTCAAGTGTTCAGCTCCTGAATCTCGTTTGCTCTAACACGCAAACGACTAGCCATGTTAGAAACAGAAGCAGCACACTGAATGCTGAAAGCCATTGAGTCATCAATAGCCTCTTCATCAGACCTCGATGATAACAACATTTCATCCATAGGAATAAGAAGATTCCTAGCTCCTGTGACAGCATTCGAATCATCCATCATCAGAGAATCATTAACCGTGAGATGACGGTCTTGGGATGCAAAGGATGGCTGCCATATTTTGATGTCACGAGCTGTTTTGGGGTCAACATTTAAATCAAGATGATTTGGGCGGGAAGAAGAGGAAGCCATTTTTAGAAGGTTTTGAGGACAGCCTTAGAAAAACTGAACTTTCAGAGAATGAAAGGGAATTTGAGTTGAAACGCAGTTACTCCAATCAGATGTTACAGATACAATATCTATAGGTGGAAATGTGGCACCGTATCCAGGGTCCTAATATTTCCCCGATCCCCATATTCTTCTTCTTTTCCCAGGTTCCAAAACTTCACGTGGTCTCCAGTAATGTCTGTCGGCACTTTCGGACGTTTTCAGGATTATTTTCTCAAAGCCGATCTTGCTTTGCGGATTTCACGGAGTCACTTTTTCAAAAACTACCAGAGAATCTCGCAAATCTCTACGGTTAATTTGAAATTCACTGGATTTACTTATTCCTCTTATTTGTGTATAAATATGTTACTAACGAAATTTTCTTTGCAGAACACACTTAGTTTCCTCCAATTTTTCTTCATATCCAATGATGCAATATCTACTTGTTTTTCATATCAGTAGGCCCTCGATGTGCTTTAGAAGCGAGACTATCTCTGATCATTCATTCTGGAAGCGAGATTATCCCTGATCACGCTTCCGCTACATCAGGGAACTGCAAGAATGACCACATACTCTGATCTCCTAAAGTTCTCCTTGACTAGGAGAGATGAGAGTTCGTGGTTTGCTCCCACCAGCTTCCTTCCTTGATTGCTTACCTTACCTTGCAATCAATATCACAACTTTTGTATTTTTTCTTTCTTTTATAACTCTCTGGATTCTATTTCCTTAGAATGAACATCCGAAGAAAGAATCCATGTAGTGATCCTAACTCTGAGGGTTATTTGTTTTGAACAGAGAGAAGAATTGTGATTTTTGCTCTTGCAGGATATAACTAGATCATCAAGTGTCACATCATATTTGCAGAGCCGATACGAGCTGGAATGATACTTGAGAAAAGTTTCTCCCACCTAAGGATGTAAGAAATACTTGTGTTATTTCATGCTTGTACTATTATTTTGATATTTTGTACTGCATCCTTAAACGTAACCAAATGAGGAGAAAAGACGGTTCCAGGAAGAACGACTTGTATTATGACCATTCTAAAGGAATGGCTTGTATCGTTCTAATATGTATCCATGAATTATTAATGCAAATTTCACAGATTGCAAGTTGGATACATTGATAATACACTCACAGATTAAAGTCCCATAAGAATAGAATATGGGTATAGCAGTGATCAATATGATGCACGCCTATTGCGTAGCAAATGATATGGATTGAAGTCTCGGAAGGACAATCCTTTAACATGTCAATAGTAATCCAGTGCACGCTTGATGCGTAGCAAATTATATGGTTTCAAGTTCCAGAAGGACAATTAATTGACATGTATGTATTAATCTGTGGCATGCCTGTAGCATGACAGATATATGGGTTCTAAATGTTCCAACTCCTTAATTGAGATTATCCACGCCTCCTGTAAAATAACGCTCGCCCTGGAGGTTATGATCCACATTCTCACATAATTGATTCTATAAGATATGTTTGTCTGGAAAGAGACAATAAAAGCCCCCTGAAGTGGCTTGGGTACCAAAAGTAAAGAAATGCTTATAATTGATGCATGCGCATGCACATGAGAATGGTGGGATCATGAATTGATGAATGAAAATTTTGGTTTTGGAGTAGCTACTCAAATCATCAATGGGCTGTGTTGATTGGAACCACGTTCTATTATTAAATGTCGACAATATTATTGGCCAAAATGGAAAGAGGCAATTCCATTACAGATGAGAATGAACGTGAAAAAACAATTCCATAGTACGAACCCCAAAAGATGTTAATACTGAAACTTATACTTGGGTGTTCAGAATAAAAGGGAATATACCCATTTTGTATGACACAATGTTTCTGGGAGAAACAAGGAATGTTGGGTTTCTTCATATTTACAGATGCAATTGTGCTTCCTTGTTGCACATCTCCTGAGACCAACATATTATCTTTAAGGGTTATTAAATGCACGGAGCATATCGCCAAAAGCGATTCCCTAAATATGTATAAGCAAAACAAATAGCTGGATATAAAGCTATATAATGTGTCATGAAATATAATTCCTTAAATCCATGAAGGATTGAAATTGCATGAAGCAAATCCTTGAAGGATGTGTGCTTGAAGCACATATTTTGTACTCAATACTAATGTGTATAAATTGCCTCAGTGAGTACACTAATTACAATACGGTTGCAACCCATTACAGCTCTTAAAGAGTTGATAATTGATCAAAACTCTTGAAGAGTTAATACTTGGTTAAAACTCCTGAAAAGTTCAAGTAATATTTGTCTCGGCTTGAAGATCGAGCATTATGCCAACGAGATTCTTGCTTATACTAAGAAAGTATTGAAGCATTTTATGTGGATTATCCGTTGAGCACTTAAATGATTTTCCGGAAATATCCTGGACCAGACATTGTATTTTCCAAATTGAGCTCAGCTCCATCACCACCACTTTGGGATGATGCGAGGCATATTTGATGCTATCTCCGCATAACACCATATACGGGCATATTCTTTTCAAGTGAACTTACAAATCGCCCAGGTTCTGTTAGATATGCGGACTTTGGAAATTTCTATGATTTACATAGAGATAGCTCACTGGGAATATATTTACTTACTCAATTACATAAATTATTGGTGGCCACATTATTCACTCAATCCGAAAGATCTTTTCTCTAGAAATATAATCATGAAGATATCAGGGGGAGATATTCTTAGGGGGAGCATCTAACTATGTTACAAGATTGACTCAGAGAAGCAATGCCAACAGATGATAAACAGTATGACTTAAAAATATTTTGCCAAGCATCAGGGGAGCGTGCTGTCAATAAAGACCTTCACACACTGTACTCTTTTTCCTTCGTCCAGGTTTTTATCCCACTGGGTTTTTCCTGACAAGGTTTTAACGAGGCAGTGTCGCACGCGTGTCGATATACACAGAATTCTATGTTACATATGGTGATGTACTCTTTTTTCCTTCGACCAGTTTTTGTCCCACTGGGTTTTACCTGGCAAGGTTTTTAACGAGGCATATTCCATACATGGTGGTCTCCAAGGGGGAGTGTTGTAAAATGATAAGGTTAAGATGGAGCCCACATGTTGGAAGGAATCTTCATACACCTTCCTGGAGTCTTCTACCGAATTGTTAGCTAAAGTTTTTGCCTATAAAATAAGACCTCCTTCCCATTTGTAACTGTGAGAAAAAGAATCAATGAAAATATTTTTATCACTATTTGAATTCTCTAAATTCTCTCCTCAATCTCTTTAGTTTCTCAATCTCTTTAGTTTTATAACAAATTATACATATATTATATTATACTTATTTTGAAAAGATAGCAACAAGGATACAGGTGGTGTTAGTAATAGTGACAGGGAGAGAGACTCGAAAATTCTTAGTCAAGGTGGTGGCTATTGAAAGAGTAGTATGCAAGTTTTCCTCCAGGGTTGCAACATCTTTATCTTTGATCTGAATTGATCTGAAACATAATCTTTCCTTTTCCTGTTGATTGTGGGATTTTTAATCTGTGCGCATATGATCATAGCAATACTAGAGATATTGAAGAAGAGGAGAAGAGCGAATCGAACACAGAACAAAAATTGACAAGTCAATTGGCTATATACGCTTAAACTGGTTGCAGATGCAATTTAAAGAGATGTCACAGATACATATGCACTAGCTACGAGTAAGAATATAAATTGACAAATTCTGTAGTCACATACACACTAACACCAATCACGCATTCATTTATACTAATCACGAATATGTAAGGTTTACTGTATGCAAAATAATCTGGAACCAATTTAGCACTTAAACCACACCTTAACAGAAATTTGACAATTAAACAATAGAACGATTAGAGATAAGACTTACTTGAATTAGCCATAATCATATATACAAGATGATCTTTTCCTCTCAGTATTCCAAAATGTCAAGGCTTTCAATAGGACAAGCATACAGAATCTGAACGTGTGATTATGAGAATAGAGACCAAGCCTTTTATACAAGTTGCTTTACAATTGACTCTCCTATTAAGAGACAACTGCTAGCCAAAAACGTGGAGATAATGGATGATATCCACTTCCTGAAACAGTTATTCCATTTAATCATTATCTGAATAAAAGTCTCATAATATCTTAATTTAAATATATAGATATTTATTATTTATATGACACCTCATAATAATGAAAAGGCAAACTCACAAAATACATGAAAAAACTTACCAGAATACACTTATCACATATTTATGTCAAAATAATAATAGCTATAGAAATGACATAGTTTTTTATTTTATTTTCTTTCTTACTTTGGTCTTGAAAGACATGGGAGACTTGAGATTAAAGAATACTAAATCTCACAGAACTTTCAAATTAACTACCAATGTTTTAGTTAAATATTAGGGAAAAGTTGAAAAGTAAACCATAATTAATCATGCATTTTACCAAAATGTCCCAACCAAGTTAATAAAAAGTAAACATATTTAACCATGCATAGTAAGAAACCACACACACCCCATATAATAGGTACATCATTTCAAGTGTCGTTGTATGTATATATTTAGGGATTTAAAGGCTTTCAAATAACTAAAAACTAATTTAAAACGGTAGGTACATACAACGACAATGTTTCATATATGGGTTTAGCTACATGCAGCTGTAATAAGGGAAGAAATGGTTTAGCACGTCTGGCCAATGTGTACCCTTTGCAAGTAATGGATCACTTCTTGACAGCACCGGCCCTGGATTCTCCCTTAGAACCTGTGACGAATCCTCTTTTGTCCCACATCCGGTAGATGTCGGACTTATTTTATTAAAATGTCATTTTCTCTTATTTTTAACAAAAAATAGATTTTGACTTCTATCGAGGATTTGGCAGTCTCTTATAATTGGAACATTTCCTAAATTATAAACATCTACAATTAAGCACAAAATAATCCATACTTTCAGCATGCACAAGGTAAAGGCACACAAGTCAGCTAGGATGATTCAATGGACCTCGCGCCCTCTACCTAAACTTAAAACAAGCAACTCAGAGCAGCTAAAGATTTAATTTACAACTCAAGATAATGGAGTAAGGGAAGAAACAAGGAAAATCCTACGATAGAAGGTGGTGGAATGAATGCCGATGATGCCTCGACTTAGAGTGGTGGACCTCAGCTAACTATATCTTGGGGGGTGCAAAACGGAGAAAATGTGAGTGGACAAAAATAAAGTTTTAACATAAGTTATATCCAAACATACTAACCTCACCATTTTAGAAAAATAATGTAAACCATGCAATGAAATCCATCTTTTCATATATATAAATCATTACTCGAAACCATTATAAATCCATAGCCCATATTATAATATAATATAATTAAACCTGACTTTCTTCTCCAAAACAGATCCTGGAGGAAACATGCATCTAATGCTTAGGAAATGAACTTTAGCCACAACCTATACAAAAAAACATTCTAAATGGCGGATTCATTTTGTTTATACTAGTTGAGCTAAACCTTTTTCATTTTACCCTTGATAACCTTTTTTTGATTTCTCAAGAATGAACACCTTTTGTTGGAAAGGCCTTTTCTTTCTCTTGATTTTGACTCCTTCACCTTAAGGCTCCAAGATTGTAGTCCTCTACCTCACCACACCAAATGCTCTTAGAGATGAAGAGAAGGCAATCAAGAAGTATGAATGCTAGTCTACTTCTTGATTGGACCAATTTTTGTATTATGGAAAATGAGATACAAAAATGATTACTCATCAACCAAAGTAAGAAACCAAAAACCCTAGCTACGTTTTCTCCAACACTTAGCTTATATAGGACAACACAAAAGGCAATTTGGTGGGTATTTGGGGCTCCATTTGGTCCATGGGTCATGTCATCTTATGCCACTTATCCCTTGGGCCCAATAGCCTTTTGGGTTACTTTGTCTCTTTCCTTTTAAATCATATTTAAAAGCCCAATCTAATATTTCTATATATCAATATTAATTCCATAATTGATCTTTTAATTATAATTTAACTATTAAATTATAATTATAATCTTACTTAAGTGACCCGGTCGATTTTGAACTTATGCACATATTTACTCAAGGCAGAGAAAGGTACAAGCAAGTACATTCCACACACCAAAAACTTGGGACCACACATGCATTTGCAAAGAAAATGAGAATCTCAGTCAAATCCTAAAAGGAGAAAAAGAAGTCATGTTCAACCAACACACAATGGACCACAAAACTTAAACAATTGCCAAAAAAAGGGAAAAGTGACCACTTACTGTACTTGGGAGGTTTCCCCATGTTTCGCACCTCAAGAGGAATCTTAAATCCTCCATTAGTTTCATCAAATCTGTTAAATTTCATAGACATAGGTTAGCGGCCCACTACTAGCAATACCAACATTTTCCCCAACTTAACCCCTGATCGGTGCATATTTACATATCATTTTGTACCCTTTTAATTTATGATTTGGTTATGTTTTTGAGTTAAACTTGTGCTTTTAATAAGTTTTGTGTTTGTTTCAGTGTAATAAGCTTAAGGACTCACTAATTGCATTTTGGAGACAAGTTAACTCAAAACGGTGTCTGCAGATCAGTCAACTTCACGGATTGGACTGTACTTGCTCAAGAAGAACCAGAAAATGAGCCATACATCATTGGAAAGATACGGAAGTCTAGTTTCTGTAGAATTTTACGGTTCATGATTCCGAGTCTTCTAGAGAAAGTTATACATGTTTTGGCAACTTAAGGTCAAATTCGGCAGCATCTGCGTTACTGGGCCAAATATCACATTTGAAGGCCTTTCCGATTTTTCCTTGAGTTGGGCTGCATATGCTTGGAAAGATAAGACAAAGAGCTTCAAGATCCATATTTTTCCAGATTTTTCAGACTGGAGCCACAAGCCCAAAACGAGCCCACAAGCTGGCTGCAATGCATTGTCATGCATGACATATGCATGATGAAGTGTTGTTGATTGTGGGAAAGTTTGGTGAAGCATATTCAATACATATATTTGAGTGGAATTTTGCAGCAGCCAAATGAGCCAAAAGATGTTGAAGTGGATAATGCAACACTAAGCCTAAAGACAAGAGGAATTGTTTTCAAATGCAATTGTGTGTTAGGTTAAGTTGGTGAATTAAGTGTAGTGTGTTAGGTGAAGTTAGTGTGTTTACATAATTCAATTGTATAATTCAGATTTTCAACCTCCTTAGGCCTATAAATAGTGAGGTTTCCTAAGCTTCTAAACACACCCCAAGGGGGGGAGCTCTCAAGCACTTCTCTAGAGCTCCCTTCCCTTATCTCCCTCAAATTCTCTTAGTTTCCCTTTGTAGTTCTCAATTGTTGTAACAAGATCCTAGTACTATAAATCTCAAGCATTTTTCCTTTCTCTTCTTCTATAAATTCTCCAAACACTTCTCTATTTTCTTTCAAAGTTCTCCATGCTCTAAAACATTTCCCAAACACCACTTTCTTTACTCTTCCAAAATTCTCAAGTTCCCAAACACTTCTCCCATTCCTTCATCAAATTCTCTAAACTTCTCAAACACTTTCTCCTCCCTTCTCTAAGTTCTCAAATTCTCCAAGTTCACAAAATCCTCAAGCTTCCCAAACATTTTCCTTACTCTTCCAAAAGTCTCAAATCTCTCAAACACATGTCTCAACCCTTCCAAAATCCTCAAAGCTCTCAAACACATGTTCTTCCTTCTCTTTCTCAAACACAACTCTCTTCACTTCCAAAATCCCTTCTCTAAAGCTCTCAAACACTTTCCTTCCTTCCTCAAATTCTCTCTTTAATGTTCTCTTAGTTGTAATTTATTTTTCTTGTAATGTACATTCTTTCTTCTTGTTTTGTTTCTTTTGTTTTCATTTTTGTTTTGTGTAGGAAAATTGAATTGGATCATTCAATCACCAATCCCTGTGGAATCGACCTCGCACTTACATACGCTAAACTACCAACGGTTCGTGCACTTGCGAGTATCACAAGTTGAGGATGCAGCTGAATCCATTTTGGTGCAGCTTAATCTACACAACAAGTTTTTGGCGCCGTTGCCGGGATCGGTAACATTGTTTGATTCTATTTGGTTTTTCTACTTTTTATTTATTTTTATCTTTTGTATAACTGGACAGTTTCATGTTTTAAAGTTAATGAGGTTAATTGACAAGTTGTTTTTGTAGTCCAACGGACAAGGACAATTGCCTGACAAGCAAGAGAACTGGGTTTGAGTCCCAAGCTTAAACAACACCCAAAAACAAAAAGGTTCAAGTAGCATGTTGATTATTTCTAGTTTATGGTTTCATTCACTTGCTCTTAATTAAATATCTTGTTCAAGTTTACATAAACACCATATGACTCTTGAGCTGATTAGTGAATGAATGGGTAGATATTGAAGACAAACACCATGTTTAAATTCTACTTGGTTCTTTATTGTTCTTCTTGTTCTTAATGGGTTCGGAATTTGTGTTTAGACTAAACACCATAGCTAAATGCTTTTTCTGAATACTTGATTAAAACCACACACCATATGGATAATCATATTTGAGAAAGAACGAACTCCATAAGCTAGTTTGATTTACTTTGTTACTTATTACTTTGAAGCATGAAATTGGACGTGTGTTGATTTTCCTTTCCATTTTAGTTTTTATTTCCTAATCCTTTAATTCTGTTTCAAGTTTTCTGTGTTTGTTTTAGCAATTTATGACAGCTTAATAAAAATGGAGAGAGATGGTAACCTCAATCATAAGAATGGGGAGTGTGGAGTAGTGGGAGAAGTCGCGACCTCCAAATGCATCACGCTCGACCTAATCGCTTCAAGGGGGAGTATTCCAATCCTTTCTCTTTAGTTGTTTTGTTATTTCAGTAATTTTAATTTTCTATTTCTTTTATTTAAAAAAAAAATTAAAAAGATTTTTTATATGAGCTGACTCGTGGTAACTCCAGATGAGCGTCTCCGTCAATAGCGTAGTGTCTAGGAGTTCTTTAGGCGACACCTTCGGTGTCTAAGAAGTTTGGGTTTTAAGTGGGACCTTTGTGACCCCTCCAACCTTCCCGAATCCCTGGCTGTATTTTCTGAGGCCCTTAACTGGTCATCCATGAGTTGCTTGTATATTTGTTTGTTTTTTAAAAAAAAAAAAAAAAAAAAAATTTGAAATTTGAAATTTAAGTTTTTATTTTTCCTTGTAAATTGCAATTTGGAACTTCTTTGTTTTTTTTTCTTTGTGTGGTCAGTTAGTTGTAAATAATAATAAAATAAAATAAAAAATCAATTTGGAACTTCTTTGTTTTCTTTGTTTTGTTTTGTTAAGTTAGTTTATGTATTTATTTACGTGGTGTGGTTAGTTAGTTTATTTCTAGTGTTAAAAACACATTTTTATTTCATTCAAACACTGCAAACAAAGAAAAAAAAGTTAAAAAGTTAAAAAACAAATAAAACATTCAAATAAATTAAAAATAAAAACATCTTCATCATCTTCATCTTCATCTTCATGGCATGCCTCTATTCTCTCTTACTTGCAGAATCTCCAAGCGCTCCACATGGTCCTCATTTTTTCTCCAGTGCTTCCACGTGCCTGATTGGCACGGTGAAGCCGCTTCTGCAGTCCGCCACCATAGCTTTCAAGGAAGCTACTTCCTCGCTCAGCGCGGCACACTCCCGTGTCCTCGCCAATAATCGCATGCCCAAGTTGGTAGCCGAGACCGCGTGGAGCACAGTTAAATTGTTGGACTCCTCCACCGCTGCCTTGTCAACCTCTGCTCCACATGCAGATGATCCGTCGGTGTGAGCTTGCTGCCAACCATGCCTCCTAGCAGCACTGCTCTGTTCGACACCGCCTCAGAAAAGTTCGGTATTGCTTCAGCAAAGTTTGAGGCCGTACCGTGATGATATGTGGAGTTTGGGAAGACATGGTTTGTAGGAGCCCTTATCTGCGCATTCGGTGGCGCAAGGGACAATTCAAGGCTAAGATCATCAAGGTGAGTGCATGAGGATGCCATTGTTTTGTTTATGAATTTTTTGATGTTTTTCTTTGAGTTTGCAGGAAGAAATGCTGGGTATCATCCGCTTGAAGAGGTGTGGTTTAAATAGACATATGCTGATGAGGGTGCCAACACCATTTCGGATTTCCCGGGCATGCTCGACCTAATTGCTTCAAGGGGGAGCACCTTTACTTTACTTTTCTTTTTTTTATTTTCTCCGTGTTTTCTGGTGTTTAATATTTTTGCCCGTTACTTTCATTTTCTAGAGCTTTGTGTTTTTGCTTTTCCCTTTCGGCTATCATCTTTAGTTTATTTTAGTTAGGGAACTGTGCTTTCTTTTCCGTTTGTCGTCTTTGTTTGATTTAAGTTTGGGGAAGTGTGTTTTCCTTTTTCTTTTTATTTTATTTTATTTTTCTTTATTCATTATTTTTTCTTTTTAATTTAAAAATAACTTGTTTTCTTCTTGTTTGTCAGGTTTCTCAAGAATTTAATTGGAAGAAGAGACAAAATTAAAGATGCGTCTTGGACACCTGGTGCAAGAATCCCAACTCTTCTTTTAAATTCTTGTTTGAATTGTGTGTTTATTTCAGTTTTTATTTAATTATGTAGTATAATTTAAAACTCATAGGATATTCTTTGAATGAGCTAAACTTTTGGTAACTCCAGTGAGCAACCGCAGTCTATACCAGTGTCTAGGAGTTCTTTAGGCGGCACCTTCCGTGTCTAAGAAGTTTGGGTTTTAAGAGGGACCATTGTGACCCCTCCAACCTTCCCGGATCCCCTGGCTGTGTTTTTTCTGAGGCCCTTAACTGGTCATCCTTAAGTTTTTTCTCTTAAAAGAAAAAGCAGTTACTTGTGTGTTTACTTAATTAAAAATAAAAATGCATGTTTGGGTTTTCATGTTTTTGTTTGATCGTCGTTCTTTAAATTTAGGATCATTCATGTCTTTGAGATAACATAACTTTTTATTTCCCAATTTAAAAAAAAAAAAAACATACACTTTAAAATTAAATAAATAAAAACTGAAATCATTTCTTCTTGGAGCTCGGTGTCTCGACCATAGGAGCTTTTAGTTTGGCCCTCTGGCCTGTCTCTTCTTCCGGGGCTTCACGCACAGCCTCTTGGGGCTCATCACTTGAGCTCCCAAAGATCGCAATCTTAGATTCAGTATAACTTTTCTCGCGATCTGGTTTCTTGCGTTTACTCGGTCGGTCTAGGTCTTCCAGCTGTTTTCGCATGTCGCGAGAGTACAACTCTACCATCTTTGATAGATTCTTATTCTCGTCTCGCAATACTTCTAGCTGGTGTCGATTCACCTCCACTATCCTTGACCTCTCCCTTTTCAAGCTTTTTATAGCACTCTGACACTCTTCAACCATACTGTGCTCAGCCGCCACTGACCTTTCAGCACCTCTATCTCATGGGACTTCGCAAGTAGGCGATGAACCAAACTTGCGACACATGCTGTACTCTGCATGCTCAGTGCCAGGGCATCACTCATGACCCGATTGTCATCCCTTGTCCCGAACACACGTATATCTTTAGGAGTCACCAAATTTCTGCCAACTCCAATGGCAACATCGTTGTCCAGGAGTATTGAGTCATTGACGGTCACAGGCCCCGTGCGGAGGCAAAGTAGGGCATCCATACCTGGTGCTACTGCTTGGCCTCGTGTTTGAGTCGGTGGAGCTAGGTTGAGATCCAACGAAAAGGGGTAGGAAGAAGCCATTTGATTTCTCACTTTTTTTTTCTCTTTTTCTTGCTTGTTTTCTCTTTTGTATGTTTTTGCGTTTGTGTTTTTCCCTTCTTTTTCTTTCTTATAGATGTAGTCTTTGACAAACCCTAGCCAGTGCAGCATCTGAGCATTTTCTGAATCCAGCATTCCTCGAGTCCCACAACCTTCTCACTTTCCAACCGTACCCAACTCATTTATCTCGACATGTCTTTTCTAAACGGACGCGTTCAGGAAAGTCTCGCCTTTCCATGAGCCCGTAATTTCCGCTTGTGAAATCTGCGGCGCTTCTATTTGTCGACACGTGTCTCGCTCAGTCTGCCCGTGACTAACCATGAGACGACATCAGGGACCACATTCCCTCTTTTCAGAAATCCCGCTTTGCGCTCATAATTCACGTTTTATGTATTTAAAAAAAATTAAAATTAAAATGTGTGGGCTTCGAATTTCATGTTGGGTCGGTTTTACCGTTGTTGGGTTAATTTCATTTTGGGTTAGGCTTTCAATTGTTTGGGTTTCAGTTTGTGTAAGACTATCTGTTAGGGCTTACTGTTTTGAGTGTTTTACTGTTTCGTTTTTTTTTTACTTTTTATTTTATATTTTATATTTGTTTGATTGTTTTGTGATTTTTATTTTGTAATTGTTTTATTTTATTTTTGTATGTTTTGTGATTTTTTATTTGCTTTAATACATTTCATTTGTTGTTATGACATTGTTTGTGGCTAATTTTTAAACATTGAGGACAATGTTCATTTCTAGGTTTGGGGGTATTGGAGTTTAGCATGTATTATTTTTTTCTGAATTAAAAAAAAAAATTAAAAATTGCTTGTTTTTCTTCTATTTGAGTCTTGTTTTGTTTTTGAGTCACTTTCCGAACACTTATGATGAGATAGTGATAAATGTTTGCATGACTTAAATAAAAATTGGATTTCATTTTATTTTAGTGTTTCTTTTCTTTATAAAAATTAAAAATTAAAAATTTCTAAAAAAAAATAAAAATTTGGCATTGTTCTATCATGACATGCTTGAAACCTTCTTTACACTTGCCATTTGTTTCATAATTTTCCAATTAAAGGATTTGCATGATCTAAAGAATTGTATGAAGCATAAATTAGACTTATATAACCAACCATATAATGTGAGCTTTTGAGCCTTGTACTTCAATTCATGAGTGTTATATATGTACTCTTATTTTCTTGTCATCAAAGTTGTTGATTGATCTCATTATTCATTGATTTGGTTGAACACTTAAAAGTCATTCATTCTTGTACAATTTGATTTCATGACATTTAAGAAGTGATATTAAGGCCCTCTTTGGATCGTTTGTGCCTTTCAAGCTAACCTTATGCATGCTTAAGCATGATTTTCCATTGTTAACCATTTTGAGCCTACATGTAAACCTTTTCTTTCATTTACCAATTATATTTCCTCACCTTAGCCCGAAAAACAAATATTTACCTTTCTAAGGAACTCATGAGCTTTAATTGGGATGTGTTTTTCATACTAAGTTTGGGAAGAGGTGTTACATTTCGAAGAAAAAAAAATACACAATTGGTGAAAGAAAAGAGAAAAGTTGTGATTAAATGGTAGTTGATTGAAATTTCATTTTTGGGCCTTCAAAATAAATTGGTGTTTGTTCAATTAAATGAAATGAGTGAATCATTGTAAATGAAGGTATAAGGAGTCTTGATCATGTAAAAGAAAAAAATCTAACCGTGATGATTCGAAGTCTTGTAAACAATTGTTTTATATGCTATTATATTTTGAGTTCCTTGGACTTTGTTTTATCCATACCCTTCATTTCTTACTCACCTTACACCCTTGGCCCCATTACAACCTTTACTAAAGACCTAAATTGATCTTAAATGTCATGTGGTTGAATTGCATACATTTTTCTACTTTTAAGTGTTTGGCATCCTTCTTGAGATCATATTAATGCAAGTTCTTCATCTTTCTATTTCGAGTTAAGTCCTTATGGTTTAACTCTATTCTCATGTTTATAACTGAGTGTTGCATTATAGCCATCTTCTGAGTGATTCATTTGTGAGAGGACAACTTTGGTGAGATTTGAAGTTGAACTTGTGCTTTGTATGATTTTTGAAATTGTGTGAAAACTAAGATTGAGGAATTTGTTGCATTTGGCAATCACACTACTACACTTTGAGCACAATATGTTTTGAACTTTGCCACCTTGTGAATAATGTCTAAAATTGAGTTTTTATTGCCAAAACGTTTAAGTCATGTGCATGAGTCATTTCTCTTCAGAAAATGTTCGGAAAGATTGTTTTGAGTTCTTTTTATTTTTGTAATTGTTTTTCGTTTTTGTTTTGTTTTTGTTAATGTATTTATGTTTGTTTTTGTTTTTGGTTTTGCTTAAGGACTAACAATCTTTTAAGTTTTCTAATTACTTTGTTTTAGAGTTAGTAAAACGTTTGTGGGTATTGATTTGTTAAACCCTCAGGAGACACAACTCCTCCTACTAGGGATGCCTAGAGGTTTAAAGGCTTGTTGCATACGCTAAATGCAATCGAATTACCTGCGAAAGTGGTCTAGTTAACTTCTTGTTTTGTTTTTCTCTTTGTTTTCTTTTTGTTTTGCTCGAGGACTAGCAAAATCTAGGTTTGGGGGTATTTGATCGGTGCATATTTACATATCATTTTGTACCCTTTTAATTTATGATTTGGTTATGTTTTTGAGTTAAACTTGTGCTTTTAATAAGTTTTGTGTTTGTTTCAGTGTAATAAGCTTAAGGACTCACTAATTGCATTTTGGAGACAAGTTAACTCAAAACGGTGTCTGCAGATCAGTCAACTTCACGGATTGGACTGTACTTGCTCAAGAAGAACCAGAAAATGGCCCATACATCATTGGAAAGATACGGAAGTCTAGTTTCTGTAGAATTTTACGGTTCATGATTCCGAGTCTTCTAGAGAAAGTTATACATGTTTTGGCAACTTAAGGTCAAATTCGGCAGCATCTGCGTTACTGGGCCAAATATCACATTTGAAGGCCTTTCCGATTTTTCCTTGAGTTGGGCTGCATATGCTTGGAAAGATAAGACAAAGAGCTTCAAGATCCATATTTTTCCAGATTTTTCAGACTGGAGCCACAAGCCCAAAACGAGCCCACAAGCTGGCTGCAATGCATTGTCATGCATGACATATGCATGATGAAGTGTTGTTGATTGTGGGAAAGTTTGGTGAAGCATATTCAATACATATATTTGAGTGGAATTTTGCAGCAGCCAAATGAGCCAAAAGATGTTGAAGTGGATAATGCAACACTAAGCCTAAAGACAAGAGGAATTGTTTTCAAATGCAATTGTGTGTTAGGTTAAGTTGGTGAATTAAGTGTAGTGTGTTAGGTGAAGTTAGTGTGTTTACATAATTCAATTGTATAATTCAGATTTTCAACCTCCTTAGGCCTATAAATAGTGAGGTTTCCTAAGCTTCTAAACACACCCCAAGGGGGGGAGCTCTCAAGCACTTCTCTAGAGCTCCCTTCCCTTATCTCCCTCAAATTCTCTTAGTTTCCCTTTGTAGTTCTCAATTGTTGTAACAAGATCCTAGTACTATAAATCTCAAGCATTTTTCCTTTCTCTTCTTCTATAAATTCTCCAAACACTTCTCTATTTTCTTTCAAAGTTCTCCATGCTCTAAAACATTTCCCAAACACCACTTTCTTTACTCTTCCAAAATTCTCAAGTTCCCAAACACTTCTCCCATTCCTTCATCAAATTCTCTAAACTTCTCAAACACTTTCTCCTCCCTTCTCTAAGTTCTCAAATTCTCCAAGTTCACAAAATCCTCAAGCTTCCCAAACATTTTCCTTACTCTTCCAAAAGTCTCAAATCTCTCAAACACATGTCTCAACCCTTCCAAAATCCTCAAAGCTCTCAAACACATGTTCTTCCTTCTCTCTTTCTCAAACACAACTCTCTTCTCTTCCAAAATCCCTTCTCTAAAGCTCTCAAACACTTTCCTTCCTTCCTCAAATTCTCTCTTTAATGTTCTCTTAGTTGTAATTTATTTTTCTTGTAATGTACATTCTTTCTTCTTGTTTTGTTTCTTTTGTTTTCATTTTTGTTTTGTGTAGGAAAATTGAATTGGATCATTCAATCACCAATCCCTGTGGAATCGACCTCGCACTTACATACGCTAAACTACCAACGGTTCGTGCACTTGCGAGTATCACAAGTTGAGGATGCAGCTGAATCCATTTTGGTGCAGCTTAATCTACACAACAACCCCCTACCAAGCCTAGTAGGTTTGGAGTTTTAACACAAAAGGCATCGGTGATATTAGTAGTGGAACCATTCATTTTATGTTGTATTTTCTTTATCCAAGTTTTTTATGTGGGACTTACAGTCTTCAACACGCTCCCTCACGTTGGAGCACCACATAGTACGCAACATGTAGAGCCAAGCCCACATCAAAGTCAAACATTCAAGCCCAACACGTGAACACCATGTATTGAGTAAGGGTAAACGTTCAAGCGCAACATTACACCACATGTGTGTAACGGAGAAAGGCTTAGTAATTTAGGCCCAGTCAATCAACCCATTATTGCAACCCAATTTTAGCCATATATTTAATCTATTTAATTTATTGAATTGTGAAATTACAATTTTGCCCTTAGAGTAAGGTCACGATAGTCACTTTTTGTTTGGGAAGTATTTTGGGGAATTGAGTGACACAATTGCGTAGAGATCAATGATACGAGTTCGTAGACATGCGGCATGCCCAATTTCATGTGTCACAGTATGAGTGGACGGTCAAATATGGTACAAACAGAGATTTATTGGAAAAAGAGGGAATTTTATGATACGTTTCGGAATATAGTTTTCAAACCCACCACAAGAGTTACCCCCCCCCCCACCAGTTGCCTTCGGAATTGTCTAGTCATTTATGACCATGCCCCATGAGTCTCGGGGACACCTGAATAATGTGGTGCGAGGATTTGCGTTTTCAGGTTGATTATATCTTCTTGGGTCCTACGAGGGGATTTGACATATATGCGTTTCGGGCTGATCACCGATTATGCAAGGATATGTGTTCTCGGGCTTATGCAAGGATATATACAATTCACAACTATTTTCTTAAGTGATGAGTTTGTTTTTACATGTGAAAGACGGAAGCATGTTATTCCAACCGTCGATATTGATATTAAGGTTTCATGTGGCCAATGTTATTTTAATAATTTTCTCGTTTTCCTACTTATCTGTAATGAGCTATTATATATATGTGTATTTGAATATGCACATATGTGATGGGTGAGAAATTGTTCTGAAATCAATATCTTTCGTTTAAGTTTCAGCGGATTGATTAGAGTTTGAAACTTTTGGTTTTTGGGAAAGTGTGAAGGAATATTTAATTCATGTGCTTACTTATGGGTTGAACTTTGTTTTCTTGTAGAAAGAACTACATGTGGCTTGATCCCTTGGTAAGGATACGTAGGCAACCTAGAGTTGCTAGGTGCAGCCGCAAGAACAAGTGTTGAAAATTTGTTCAGTTAGGTGTTTGTGCCTAATAAAACTCGCCCAAGGAAGCTGACCGAAGGAGGCTGGCCGAAGGAACAGCAACTCCACCCTAACGTCTATCCACGGCCAAGACATCGTTCGCTTCCTTTGATTAAGAGACAAGTGAACTTATAAATCAAAACCATCACGACCTCGGTAATATTGGCCGAGGACAAAATCCTCAGATACACGGCCAAAATAGGAAGAATCAAGTGGAGTTGCCACATGGCATCCCGGTCCCACGCTCCATTTAATGAAGTAATGCCTCTGATCACAGCAAAAAGCCCATGACCCACGTAGGAGCATTTAATGAGCCAAGAAAAAGGGGACGTGATTGAAGTCAGATATGGTGAGTAAAATCAGGGATTAGGTGTGAAAATCCCATGATTTTGTAAGGTTAAGCCACCAACCATCAGACCAGGGCATTAAATGCTTCTCCAAGGCCCGAGATGCAGAGCCCACTACCAGGGCGGCAGCCGGGGTTTATGGGTGTCACACCACCATGCTTCACGTTCCCAAATGCCGACTCGATTGCCTACTAGCTCTAATCAACCCCAACATGCAGATTTTCAGCTTCATTGTCTCCTCAAGACCTTCCCTATAAATAATAAGCTCCAAATACATTTGAAGGGTTCAACACCAAACACAAGCCTCCCACGGAGCATATTATATTTTCCTATCATTTACTTCTTGTTATTTACTTCCTTGTAATGCACTTTCAATACTTTTAGTTGCTTTCTTAGGAGTAGTAGCAGTTTGTAAGAAAATCCATTCATCAATATATCATACGACCCTTGATTTTCAAGGCACCGGAGCACCATCTTTGTTACTCTTTCATTCACCCCATATATCATACGACCGTCGCCACCCGCGGACGTGCCGAAGTATCGCCCAAAACCACCATCAGAACCATCATTAACGGCCTTGAAGCTCAGGCTGTGAACCTAACGGTCTAGAATCAGTTCCTCTCTCGACCACAATCGCTTTGACTAGAAGTCAGATTTAAACAGGCGCAACTCATCTATTCCCTCAACCACATCATCACTCTCAAACGCACGGTAAACCGTGCTGGCACGCCCGCGCACAAACCACACGCGCCAGAAGAAGGACGACCTGTGTTGACGGATCCCCTGAGCTGGAACACCAAGCAGTGAGATTCGCGAATGCAAACATTAGGTCATATTGGAAATTGATAACGTATCCATGTTATTCAGAGAGTTGAGACCAGATTCAAATGGTTGAATGATTTATGTGATATAAAGAGGCCTGATGCCATTCAGATTTATTTGTCTGATGTATGTTGAACAATTGGGATTTTTTTTAACTGCATATTTTTACAAGTGGAAATTTATTGGGAAATTTTTGTTTTTCAGGGACTCTGCCGGTTTTCTGGCAGAAGTTAAACCCTTAAGTTTTTTTTCGTTTTGCAGTTTAAGAGCAAAAAGGATTTTGGTCATTCGTGCTCGATACTTGCCAGGTGTTGGACACACAAGGGACTCGAACACGGATTCCAAAGTGGAATTTGTGTCGGTCCTGTCAACTATGATACCATGTTAAATTTCAGAGACACAGGCTAGCGGGCTACTACTATCAACACCGATATCGTCCCTAACTTAACCACCTACAAAGCCCACCTACAACCTAGATTTGCTGATTTTGTAATTCTCCAAAAGTTAAAGCCCTAGGATACTTTGAAGAGTCATGTGAAAATAGCCTTTTAGTTCGAGCTCAAAGACTTGAACTTTATATGACCTACAAAATGGACGGTTTTGCCCTCACAAAGGTTGTCACATGCCTCTCACGTGACTAATTTGACAGAAAGATGAATGAAATGTCTACAAAAATCACGGTGAGAGGAAAATTTGTGTTAAAATTTAATTCAAGTACTTAATTTTCTTAAGAAAAATGTAAGGGGTAAATCAAAAGTAAAGAACAAGTTCATGGGGCATTTTGGCATATTACTATATATATATAAAATAAGAAAGTATTAATTGCTATTTGATATAATTAGAAGATTTTTTAAAAAAAAATTAATGACCCATTTATTGTTAATATTAATTATCAATTCAATTGATATTATTATAAATGTAATCTAGTATTAATTATGAAATATTTTGATTCCTTCAAATTGGGGAGGATCTCCTGCTTAAACCATTATGGTTTTGACACTTGACAATTTCCTTAATATTCACTTTTCTTTTATGTTGGAACTTTATTAGTTTTTGCTTGAATTTGAAAAGTGTCAAAATCACATTGGTTTTAGGAGGAGCTCGTCTTCAATTTTAAGTAGGGGCCTTTTGTTCCGGTAGCTCCAGATGGACATGGGGTGCTGCAAAGAACAAGTGAGCAATGTTGCCTCTGGGCTTGAGTTCAAGTATCAGACCCCAAACAACTCAAAAAGTTTGTGGATCCCTAGGGAGTGCCCTGGTCTCCTTCACCAAAAAGATTGATGATTATTGTGATTCAAAATTTAGGCTTGACCTGAGAAACTTGTGGCATGGGAGCTGAGTCTCTACAAGTTTAGCAAGAGAAAGAGAGAGCTTGACCAAGTCTTTTCCTTTATTTTCTTCTCATTTTTCCCAACTCAGCCTTTTTGAGTGAAACTTGCTGATTCCAAGCGCATTGGAACACAGACTTTTAGCTCTCCAAAGATTTGCTGCAACTAAGCCTTCCAGTAACCTTCATTCTTGGCAACGCCTCCTCTTCACTTTCTCTCCTTATTTTCCTATGAGAACTTATAAAGGCAATTTTGGGTGAAGGAGATGGTTAAATTGAAAAGGACATTGGCTTTTCTTCCAGTAGTTCCCGCGCCTAGGTGAATGAGACTTTTACAGGCTCTGGTTTGGTTAAAAGGGTATTGAAACCTCTCTCTTCTTGCTTACCCATGTAGTTGGGCTAAAGAAAGTGAGCTTTGATTTTGGTGCTCCCAATCAGCCCAAAACCTCCACCTTTTGAACCCTCAATTGACCTTATAAACCCTCGTAACCATCCACACCACATCCCACTTAGCAAGCCTCATACATTTACATAGTTTGGGCCCACTTAGACTTGTTGGGTGGTTTGGCACTAAATAAGGTGGTTGTTAAGCATGGCATATTATTTGCATGCTTGTGCTCAAGCTTCGCTGTTTTGCAATGGTTCAAGGTCGTGCGAGGTAACACTTGACGAGGCAATAAGCTTGTTATAGAACCTGTGCATTTTTGCGAGCTTGTTGTGATCTCCCACATGACGAAAAAAATTGCTTGCCTAATTGTAAAATGGAAATGGGATTATGTGCTTCTAAACGTAATCTGATATTGAAGTTGTTTTATTCCCATTTCGGCCTTCATGCATAACTCAAGGCTTTATATTTGACTTGCTAACATGATATTACAAAATGGTCAGGGAGTATCTAGTAATTGTCTATTATTTTTACATTTATATGTTCTGACATGATATTATACACACTATAACATGGTTTTGATCATGAGTTTCTTTAAAAGAATTTAAAACTCTGTTTCCTTAGCCATTAAAACACAAATATATATATATATATTCAACGCACTGCCCACTATAAATAAAAAGACACATCCACCAAATTATAGTTAAGAGATTCTAAATTCGAATTCGCATTTTTCGTTAATTAAGAAAGAAAAAAAACTTCCTAAAGAAAAAAAAACTATGTGGTTCCGATTGTTGGGGCCGCTATGGTTCTTGAGGATTTTGAGAGTTCTTTCGAGCGAAAATTGGATTTGACTGATCGGGAAAGAGTTGGGGTTGTGATTGGCATTTCTGCAGTGTCCGACAGTTTTGTTGGCTTCCCGTATAGCATAGTGGCTAAGGTCGTTTCGCATCAAGAGGTTCATCGTGACAATTTTATTAAGACTTTTACTAGTTTGTGGAGAGGTTCTAATGAGGTTTCGATCAAGGAGATAGCCTCTAACCTATTTTGGGTTCGTTTTTTCAGTGATAAGGACTATCAATGGGTTCTTGATATGGAGCCCTGAACGTTTCGACGATCCTTGATTTTACTGGCCGCTGTGTCTGAGGAGGACTGTATCCATACGGTGCCGCTAACCCATGGTACCTTCTGAGTCAAGATACATGGGGTCCCAGGATTCTATATGACTGTTGCTGTTGCCACTACTATTGCGTCGATGGTTGGGGAGGTCCTTTGGGTGGATAATAGGGACGGGCAAGACTGTGTTGGTTGATTTATTCAAGGTTGGGTTCGTTAGATGTACGTTTGCCCTTGACAAGAAGGTCTCCGGTTACTTTTCCGGAAGTTGGGGAGAAGCTCGTCGAGTTTCGTTATGAGTATCTACCAGAATATTGTTTTGCTTGTGGTTGCTTGGGTCATGCTACACAAGAGTGTGTGAAGAAACATGAGGCTTTACGTGGCAAGCTTAATCCCAAGGAGCTTTCTCACTTTACCTCTGCTTTTGAGGGACTGGAAGGAGTCGTCAATTTGCGGGGCAAACCGATCGGGGCATCGGCTAGACGGCTATCCTTGTAGCGGCATGAGAATATTGGGGATGATTTTGGTGGTCAGTCTTGGCGTACTTCTGATGAGGCCACGGACATGACCTCCACTCCCTACAAGCAGCGTCAGCGACGAGAGGTCCTACCACGTAGTCCTGGGTTAGCCACCACGGTTGGATATCGTATGGCAAACGAGTCGATGCACGGTGGTACAGTTGTTATGGATGTTGGAGCTGCGAGTCTGAGCCTTGCCAAGGAAGTTATCTAGGCGGTTACGCCTACTCCTCCGGCTATGGAAAATGGTATAAGCAATATGAATAAAGTGGTCTCTGTTGAGATGGGTACCCAGGAGGACATGGCTACTGTTC
Organism: Prunus fruticosa; assembly: GCA_018703695.1. Classification (NCBI taxonomy): domain Eukaryota; kingdom Viridiplantae; phylum Streptophyta; class Magnoliopsida; order Rosales; family Rosaceae; genus Prunus; species Prunus fruticosa. The sequence goes on from CM031920.1 coordinate 31,739,081, forward strand.
TGCTGGATCCGGGTAGTAGTGTGCAACTACCTACTGCCTCAAGTGGAGAGGAAACGATTGCGTTTATTGCCTAAAATGGTGACCCGTTTAACTTTATGCCCATCATTGAGCGGACTGCAGGGAAGGTGAAAGGTTGTGGACGTGGGAGGCCACGACAAGTGGGGGTTGTTACTGCTAGCCCTAGTGCGCAGGGAGTCTCTGTGTCTACTATTAAGCGAAAGCGTCCGACAGCTCACCATGACATAGGGGATTGTGAGCAGGGTCGGTCTATTGTCCCTCGGAAACGTTGACTGTGTGATAATGTACCTACTGAACAGGCGAAGGAGGCCATTCCTGGTCTCAATGTTAGTGTTCAGTTGGAACGTTCGAGGCTTGGCAACCGACGAACATTTCGTGACCTAAAGAGTTTTCTTTAGGATAAGAGGTCATATGTGATTTTCTTAACTGAAACGCATATGACTGCGGTACAGATGGGAAAGTTACATACAAGGTTAGGTGCTGGTAGGGTGCTATGTGTTCCCCGTGTTGGTTTTTCAGGAGGGTTATGTCTACTTTGGCGGTCCGGTTTACAGGTTGATCTGCTCTCCTCCTCTCCAAGACATATTGATGTTCAAGTTACGTTTCCCAATTTTGAGTCTCTTAGGGTGACTGGGTTTTATGGTCATCCTGACCATACCCAGCACCATCATTTATGGGAACTGCTGCGACGTTTATGTAGGGTGCATGTCGGGCCTTGGCTCTACTGTGGTGACTTCAATGAGATAATGGAACATCATGAGAAGAGTGGAGCCCTTCTGCGACGTGATACGCTTATGGAGGAATTCAAACAGGCTATTTCAAATTGTGGTTTATTTCAATTTGAGTTCACAGGCTATCAATTTACGTGGAGCAATAGAAGGAAGGATGCAGCTAATGTGCAAGCTCGTTTGGATAGAGGTTTTGGTAATCTAGCACTACTGCAACGCTGGGGCAACTTCACCTCCAATCATTTAGTTGCCTTCTCCTCTAACCACCATCCGATTCTTATTACATCTGATAATCCACATGATGCCAATTATAGTCTTCCCAAAGGTCGTCGTCGATTCCAGTTTGAGGAGGCGTGGACTACTGAAGTTGAATGTAGTGAGGTTGTTCGTCAATCGTGGCAATATACGGTGTCGCCTATTCACAATAGAGCTAACTGTGCAAGGCGCTTAACACGTTGGAGTGTCCAGAAGTTTGGTCAGGTACCCAGGAAAATTAAAGAGTTACGGGTTAGGTTGGGAAATCTCTAGTCGGAACCGCCGTTGTCACAGACCTTCCACTCCCGTACATTGGTTGAAATAAAGCTTGACAAGTGTCTTGAACAAGAAGAAATCTATTGGCAATAGAGATCGCGGGTCAATTGGCTTTGTCATGGGGATCGTAACACGTCCTTTTTTCATAAGCAAGCCACAAGTAGGAAGAAGACAAATGCCCTTGGTGGGATACTGGATGCTCATAACCGATGGCAGCGTGACTATGATCGAATAGGGGGAGTTTTTGTTGAGTTTTATAACAACCTTTTTAAGTCAAATGCTAGAGTTGCTGATGCAGAGATTTTTATTGCGGTTAAGATGCGAGTGTCCTCCCGCTCCTACCAGAGTTTGCTCCTCCCGTATTTTAGATTTGAAATAGAAATAGCTCTTAAATCTATTGGCCCGACGAAAGCTCCGGGTCCAGATGGTATGCCCGCTCTCTTTTATCAACGATATTAGGACATTGTGGGTCAAGACGTTGGTGATTTGTGTCTGAAGGTTTTAAATGGTAATGGTGGCATCAACAACTTTAACCATACACTGGACGATAGGTTTTCCACATCGGTTTATTAATTTAATCATGGGTTGCATGACTACTGTCTCTTATTCGCTATTAATTCGGAGGCGCCCTTTTGGGCATATTATTCCCACTCGTGGGCTACGACAAGGTGATCCGATATCACCATATCTTTCCTCCTTGTGGCTGAGGCTTTGTCCGCTCTACTTCAGCATGCAGAGAGGGATTCTAGGTTACAGGGTGTTTTTATTGCCCCTTCCGCTCCGTCCATTAATCATCTCTTTTTTGCCAATGACAACCTTCTGTTCTGTAATGTTGTGCCTGCGGATGCTCTAGAGCTGAAGCGTATTTTTGGTGTGTATGAGGCGGCTTCTGGACAAAAGGTCAACCTTGATAAATCTACTATTTCTTTTAGTCCTTCCACCCCACTGCCGCTGCAGAAAGCTATTCGTGAGATCCTGACTGTGCCTATTGTTCCGTGTCACGAGCGTTATCTAGGCCTTCCTACCATCGTCGGCAGGGATAAGAAGAAATTATTTAGCACTATTAAAGACCGTGTGTGGAATAAAGTGAACGGTTGGCAAGGCAAGCTCCTGTCCAAGGCTAGAAAAGAAATCCTCATTAAAGCAGTTTGTCAGGCCATTCCATCTTATATTATGAGTGTGTTCCGGCTGCCTGTAGGGCTATGTCGTGAGATCGAAGGCATTATCGGCCATTTCTAGTGGGCTAAAAGTGACGATAAGGGTATTCACTGGAGAAAGTGGAAGGTTCTGTGCCAACACAAATCTGACGGGGGGCTTGGTTTCAGAGAATTGACAAGCTCTAATCAAGCATTGCTTTGCAAACAAGGATGGCGTTTGTTGGAATTCCCAAATTCGCTGATTGTGCGTATGTTAAAGGCTCGCTATTTTCCACACTCTGACTTTCTGGAGGCTTCGTTTACTTGGCAATCTTTACTATGGGGGAGGGATTTGCTCCATCTGGGCCTCAGATGGCGTATTGGTGATGGACGTTTGGTTAATATTTACGGGGATCCTTGGGTGCCTCATGACAGAATTTTCACTGTCCAATCTGTACCCACACTTTCTTCTACCTCCCAAGTTTGTGCCCTTATCACCGCGACTGGTCAATGGGATGTTGCAAAGATCTTTGACAACTTCTCGTTTCCGGAAGCTGAAACTATTCTCTCTATCCCCTTAATGGGAGATACTCTGGACCGGAGAATCTGGCATTTTGCTACAAATGGGAGATATTCTGTTAAAAGTAAGTATTGGGCAGCTTTGGAGTATAAGCGGTTGGAGGAGCTGTCGGCTGGGAATCTTACTGGTCCCTCTTCTCCTTCCTTGAAGCTTTGGAAGCATTTATGGAAGCTAAAGGTGCCGCAGAAAATCCTTCATCTATTATGGCACTTGGCACACAATCTCCTCCCCTCCGAGGAGGTGTTGTTCCGCCGTCGTATTACCCAGGAGACCTCCTGCTTTTGTTGTGCTGTTGTGAATGAAACTACGCTGCATGCCTTAGTGGGCTGCGATGTCTGTATGCAGGTGTGGGAGGCGTTAGACTTTCCTTGTGATTTCCTTCTCCTCAATTTGTCTGACGCTACATTTTGGGTGAATGCTGCATGGGATCTTATTCCTCCTGATAAGCAGGGGGATCTTATTCCTCCTGATGGGCCCTTTTTGCGATTACTGTGTGGGTGTTGTGGAATGAAAGGAATGGGGTGCTGTTTGGCTCCCAACCCACCCCTCCCGAAATTTTGGTTCAACGTGCGAAGGACTATGATGATGAGGTTACACGATCTCTTGTTTTCAATCATAGAAGTTTATCCTCGCTGATTCATGATGTTAAGTGGCATCCTCCTATTGATGGTTTTTTAAAGCTGAACGTGGATGAGGCTGCTGATCTAGAGATGGAAGCTAGGGGAGCTGGTGTAATTGTTCATGACTCTCAAGGAAATCTAGTAGGGGCTCTGGCAATGCGTGCTCCGAGCAGGATTTCTGTTCTTGCCACTGAGCTGTACGCTCTCAAGACTGGCATCTCCTTTGCGTTGGATGCGTCTTTGGTGCCAAATGTGATTGAGTCAGATTCCCTATTGGCGGTTAACATGGTTAATAGTAATGAGGAATGTCTTGCGGCTGAGGGTGGTTTGGTGGAAGGGGTGCGTCGCCTTCTTGCTAATCATGTGCCAGTTACTGTTACACATATCTCTCGCCATGCAAATAAGGCTGCTCATCGCATTGCTCGCTTCAGTCTCCAAGATCAAAGTCTATCGTTCTGGATGGATGTGTGCCCTTTGTGGCTCATGGATGCTGTGTATGACGAAAGGTCTAAGTCCAATGATTTTGGATAAGTTTTCAGTTGTAATTTGACGTGTGTGGTACTCTTTTTCCTCCTCTGAAGCTTTGTCCCACTGGGTTTTCTGTAGGGAGGTTTTAATGAGGCCACTCCTATCATGCCGGAATTCTGTCTTAATGATTGATTAATGAAAGGTTATTTCTCAAAAAAAAAAAAAAATTAAAAGAGAAAACCAAACAAGGTATCTTCAATGAGAAATGGTTTAGCTTTCATCAACATGGTACAAACCTCATATATATATATATATATATATATATATATATAAATTTCAAGTTAAGCAGAAAGTTTGAGGTAGATTTAGTAGTTGGTTTCAGTAAATAGTTGTCATCATGATGATTCTTTGAGCACTACCATGAAGAAAAAAATTGCTTTGAGGTAGATTATTCAGTAGTTCTATCCTCATTTTCTCTATTTCATTTTAATTAGAATATGGTATAATTTCAGTCGGATTTGGCTTCTCCAAGTGGGAGGGACCTAAAATCATAAAATTATAAATAGCGGAAGTGGTGTTCCAATAAAAATGTTAGGGGGAGGGATTTTGTAAGAAAGAATTTGGATTTGACAACAAGCCTAAATTTGTTACAACAATAAGGACCATATCAGGTTGAAATATTTGAAATAATAAGATGTAGTACATTTGAAATGATTACATGTAAGGAATCATTTGAAATCCATTGTTTTTTCTTTCTTTCTTCCTAGTTCAAATCTTGACATACATAGAGTGTAATAGTCTATACATACAATTTTACCTTATAATTCAAAGATGTGGAATCTTACATTCAAATGAAGCCTTAAAGTTTTAACCTCTTTTGTTCCATGAACTTGAGTGCGCCTTCTATCATTCGGAAGAAAAATATCACTAAACCAAAAGCTAGTCGGTTAATTATTCCTGTAATTGATGCCCACCCAGATTGAATTAAGGTTTTGCTGAGATAGAGATTGCGGTACGAGACAGATTGGAGTACATGCATACAAGGCCATCTCACATAATTTAGGCTTTGAATGCTTATTAGTATATGATGCCCATTTGCCGCCAAAACCTTACACAAATTTCTCTTATGCTGTGATGAAGAATTTATGAACTCTTTTTAGTCCAATTGATACGAAAATCAACCCTGTAAATTCCTTTTGGAAACATCAAAGTTCACATATGTACTTTTTACCTGTCCTTTAAATACTTGGGAGGCAAAAATTTAACAAGAACATTAAATGTATTGAATTGGAAAAAAATTTTAATAAATTTCTTTCAACTTTCCCACCCAGAAATAGTGACTGTACAAAAAAAAACTTTAAAAAATCTAAAAAATATCCCCCTCCCCTACCCCCCCGGGTGTGTTTGGACCATATATGTGGCACTAGTTTCCTCAAGCTCAATTATTCTTCAAACAGTATCTGAAGCCAAAGCATGAAAAACACAAATTTCCACTCCTAATTTCTGACTTTAGATCAGACCCCAAAAAAAAATTCTGACTAGAAAATCCTCCAATCTCATGGTGACGTCAATACCCATGACTAGCAAACTGAGAAGACCACTTTCTGGTTTGCGTCTTTGCATATCATCTCTACTGCACACATTCTTCCTCTTTTCTACACACATACACACATCGAAAAGAAGGCATCACCTCATTTGGGAATTCAGACTACAATTGCCCCACTAAAGCTTGTGACCATCTGTCGAATTTCCAAGCAAACTACAGCCTTGTTTTTTTCCCCTTCCTGCGAGTACAATCATGATGTCACTCAAGCTGTTGACGGTCAGGCGGTCACTACCATTCAGATGCGGGGCTGAAACAATTGCAAACATTGGTGGATCCTTGAACTGGAACTACATATGCAGCAACTAAATAAAAACTTCTTCCGACCACATTTCATGAATATCTACTTGACCATGTTGCTTCTGACCCTCTAGCAGATGAGTTGCCGTAGCTCCATTGTCGCCTACTGTTACTTCTTTCGAATGGGTAATTTTGAACATCTGCGGGCATTCTAGATGTGCTGCTTCCACCGCGTTTCTTTTGTGCATTCCTCATCTCCTCTTCAGCATCATACCTTGAACGCTGCAAAATTAGTAAAATAAACACCAAAATTTCTTTAAAATATTGTCAAAGAGCATGGTATTCCAATGTCTAACAGGAAAAATTCTCTGATAACTCAATTAAAAAGATGGTTGCAATAAATAAAAGTTTGTCCTTTTCTAACAAAAGGGTGCTGCACAGAAACTTGTTTATTTGAGACATAAATAAAGCATTATAGCTAAAGTGTCTTGCGACCTTGGTAGGGTCTGAAAGTACTGCATATGCCTCCCCATCATTTTGAAAAGCCTGTCAGCATCCTTGTGCACTTCTTCTGCTATCTCCCTCCAAACCCCATCATCACCATTATCGCTCCTTGCAAAGAATTGACCAGCCTATAAAAGAATATGTTAAAGGGTGAATAGCAGTAAGCAAGCAATAAATCACAAAATATTACATACCTTGTCAGGATGATGTCTAAGTGCAGCTTTCCGATAGGCCTTCTTAATTTCTGCTGCTGAAACAGATGGTTCGACTCCCCTGCCATTATAACCAAAATAGCTTAAAATGATTTATACAATTAATTTTACTCAGAATTAACTGTCTGTACTGTGGATTAAAAATCTTTACATTTTTAAGAGAATCATAAAATGCATGTGATGGTATATTTCCTAGATTGCATGGGTTCTTCACTATCTACCAAAAATCCAGGGCATGGAGCATTGCAAAGAGCTTGTTTCAAATAATTAATTAATTATCTTATTCAACCGAATTATTAGATAAGGTACATGCCATATTAATTAACAAACATAACGATATGAATGTATAACTACTCAGGCTCCACGTATTTTATTGTATGGTCTGGCATCAATCATATATGTTTGATTTGTGCACACATCCTAAGTAGGGGCCAGTTCACAATCATGATGGAAATAAATCTAGACAGATAAACTTACAGAATCAGGTACATATCCAAGGGGATGTCCTTTCTGTCTTCTTCTTCTATTTCAGAAAGACGAAGGCGAGCTTGTCTCAAATCGTTTGTGCAGCTAATGGATCTGTCAGATGTTCCACAATGATTGGTTTTTCCCTCTACCTGCTTAGTGAGAAGAGATACAAGTCTCTGAAGATCTCTAGCTGCTTGTCCATAATCTCTGATCATCGCATATAATGTAGCTCGCCTAGAAATAGCCTGTGAAAGTGTAAATGCAAAATCGTAAAACGCAAGGTTATAAAACTGCAAATTAGAATATCACTGTATTAGTTTAATCATACAAATGAATATGAAATGCTTCTTAAAAAGAGCATAGCAATCATCTCAGAAAAATATTTGAGAAAAAGGAAAGAGATCTAGTCAACCAAAAACAAATGGAAATAAAAATAATTAGTAATTACAAAATGGACTGACATGACAATACTAAAGGACCCAATCCAAGAAAATAATCATTCCGAAATGCAATAAACCACAAGAAAAGTACTTTTAATAAGTATTGTGAAAGTGCCAACTACTCGAGGACTGACAACTTCATTACATTAGTGCAATCTTCTTGCATTAACACCGAAAACAACCTCATTTCGGACTTAAAATTTTAATCCCTCATAGACAAGCAACCAACGCCAAACTAGGCTCAAAGACCAAGGTTTCAGGAGGAAATATCTACAAACCATATTCTAAACTACCAACAATAGTTCTACAACATTCTGAATGTTCAGGTCACTTTAGCCCAGCCAGTTGCCATCACATTTGTGGCAGACAGAAGCAGTTTAATCCATATACGTAAGCAAAACGTAACAATGTATAACCTAAGAAAATACATGAGGACACCATAAGCAACGCATACCAGGAATCTAAAGTAAATAAAAAATGCAACACTGCAGAAGCTGCACTTTGAGATTGATATTAACCACAGAACCAATAAGAGGGAAGAACTCATTTGGAACTTAAAATTAGAAATTTAAGTTTACAACTGGAGTCAAAAGTGATGCCAAAACTGAACTTATTTAAAATTTTCTTCTTTCTTTCTTTGTCCAGAAAATTTCTTTTAAGCAGAGTCTAATACTCAAATTTTATCTAAAGTTCTCAAAGTTCAACTAAAAAGGACAAATCTTGATTCTTATCACAGTTTGCACAGAAATTGGAAAAGTTCAGAAGACAGAAATCTGAATTTAAACATGTGATTTTTTAAAATTAACTGTGGAATTTAGATGTTTGTGCATCACAATTGACATAGAAAGCAATCAAATATTCTAAGATTTCCTTGAAATTAGATAGATAGACATAAAAGATCCATTTGCTACATTTCCACAGAAAGAAACCACACAAACACACAAAAATATTATACCACATCAAATTCCTAATGCTCCCCACAAACAAGTAGGAAACCTGTGTGACTATGTAGAACAAAAGAAATATAAATTGATTAGAATACTAGTATGCTTAATGACCTGAAGAAGACTACTAATTTATTTGTACAAACCATGTGTCAGTTACCAAAGAGTGTTATCAACCAAACAAGATACAAAACCAGCCCCTCCTTTTACCTAAGGAAAATGTAATAAATAAATAAATAAAATCATCAGCAATGTCATATCAAACAGCCGTTAAGAAAACTTCAGTTTTGAGCAAACCTTTAGATAATTTCCATCAAGAGCTATAGCTAGACTGCAATCAGCAATAGCATCAGTCATTTGGCCCAGCGCTTTGTACGCAGCAGCACGATTGCAGAAACAAACAGCTGTGAATGGACGTGATTCCACATTACATGACAAAGCAGCAGTATAATGCTCAACTGCTTCAGTATGCCTTCCAGCCTGAAATGCTTCATTCCCTGCAGCCTGTGGTGAAGAGTAACAAAGATATCAATACATAAGCAGCATGCATATGTAGTATAAAAACGTACTTCATTAAAAAAGAAATAAACAGTACAGAGGACATGCTGTCCCCTATATATGGAATAGATGCATACTTAGCAGATGCAATGGAGCATTTCACACTTCAATTAAACAGTTTAACGATGAATAGATTTAACGCATCAAACATTAGAAAAATAAAGTAGTAGAGAATGAAGAATGCCGACTAAAATTTAAAAAAGAAAAATTGTTACAGAACTATAGCAAGTGCTAAGCATGTGAGAATATTATCTGCCAAGGATAACCAATGAGGTTTGAGAAAAGGGTTTCTAAGTGGAAAAGGCAGTGTTTGTCTATAGGAGGGAATATGACATTCTTAAGAGAGTGTCTTTATTTGTATTTATACATTATGCGAAAAAACAGCTGGAGAGGATCCTGCAGATCATTTTTTAGTCTGGGATGGGGGATGAGTTCAAATATTACTTACTCAATTGTGATATCACACGTCCAAATAGAAAGGGTTGTAGAATGGATATTTAATTTTACTTATGAGGTCAAATATTACTTAGTCAAGGACATATATATCAGTGGAAATATTGATGCAATTTACAAAAACTACGGGTATTTAAAGGCACCTTTAGGAAATGCTAAATTCTTTGTCAAAAAAATTTAAAAGCAATTCCATTTAATTTATTGGGTGAGGTATTGCTTTGATTGTTATGTGACTTTTGTTTGTGCAGTTAGTTTTTGTAGTTCCCATTTCTAACTTGGAAAACTTTTCTCTCTTTCCTTCTACCTATAACCAACTTCGTTAAAACAATAAAAAGGTCATATTTCATGAGTCGATTTTACAAAACCACTCTCTGTTTTTTGTAAAGTTGCCTGTATATGTTAATTTTACCATAGCCCTATTTCATATGTTTAATCATTGTAAACTTTTTTATGAAAAACACAAGTACTTATAAAAATCCAAGAAACTAATGTGCAAAAATAGTGGACAACCAGTCCACTGGAGCAAATATAAAACTATAATCAAACAAATACTGTAAAACCAAAAACCATCTGAAAGAATCCGAACACATTTTAGAACAGCTGAGCCAGTAAAAGAAAAATTAAGAGGCTGCCACCTTCCAATTTCCATGAAGATGGGCAGACATGACTCAAAAAAAAATTTAGAAAAGAGATAACTCAAAATTAACCTACTAAAGAAATGTTTGCACCAGGATCCTGGTCAATGAAAGCTTGAACTCTATAAAGACATAGAAAAGGTGCACACAAAGATGACTCCCCTATCCACCATCACACCCCAATCCCCACCACTTCACGAAGATACAGATAGGGAATATTAATATGCTGTAATTTCTTTCCGAGGGCATCTACTCATACGTTTGACCACACTTCCCGTATTTACTTAGTTGTGATGGAAGCATCCTAGTGGCAATTCCAAGAGGAACCTCCACAACAACTTCCCAAGGAGGCGTTTTCTTTTATCCAAGTTGCCTGTTCCTACACCACTCTTTTCTAGTAAACAAGAAGCAACTACCAACCTCACCAAATAATCCCTTTTCGTGTCCCCAACTGCCTCCCGCAGGAAATCTCTCACTAATATCTCCAATCTATCCCACACTCTTCGGGATTCTAAAGACAAATAGGTAATACATTTGAATGTTTCTAAAAACCATAAATAAATAAAAATTGCACCTAATCTCCTCTCCAGTTTTGAGCTTTTGAATATCAAATGTCTTCTATGTAACCATGCTCGTACCTCTATCATGACTCATGACAATAGAAACACATTGGCTTTGTACATTTCATGCTATGCATATAGAAATACACAATTGAGAGCACTATATAGAAATATGGCACAGATTGACATACCTTATGAGATAAAAGTTCACGTACAGTGAGAACAAGGGGTTCAGATGATTCCAAAGTTTTTCTCCAATTCCTGGATATTCTAATTAGCGTTAGGAGCTGCAAGCACCAAAAGCAGTAATCTTTAACATAATTAAACATGTACAAATCTGGTCTGTAAGTTACCTGTATGTGGACACCTTTTCGTCTTGTTTCTCTAGTGAAGCAAGACCCTCCTCAAGTTTCCCTAGATGAAAATATGATTTAAAAATCACACGGCACCGCCAGAGTTGGAAGTAAAAGTATTTGGACAGTTCAGAACCATCTGAAGAAAGGGCCTGGTAATTAGTATCTATTGAAGGGTTGTTCTTTTCAGCAGAACCAAGGGTCTGCTCGCACAGCTCAATCACCTCTTCATACCTCCGCATCTGCTAGGGAATACAGAAGTCAACCCACAACTGAGTGAAAACCATTCTGAGTTTCTGGGAATGCTTAAGTATACGGTATAACTGACTTTTAAATCACTGAATAAAGATTCACAGTATCACAAAAACAATATTAGAAAGAAAAGAAAAACACTAACCATGAAAAGGGCCTCTGCTTTCATTTCAAGTAATTTTTCTGAGCTAGGGCTCATTACCAAGCCTTCAGCAATAAGTTCCAAAGCTCTCTCTGCATTGGTAGATATCTTCCATTGTAAAAGTTCAGCCGAAAGATTCAGGCATTCAGACACTTTCTGCCAGCAAATAAAAGACTCTAATCAGTTTTTCTACAAACACTTCTGCGTAATGTTTCAGATATTGCTATATGTATGTATATAAATATATATATATATACATATATAGAGTCCCTTTCTATTGAGGGATCCCTGAAATAATCTTATTTGAGGGGCACCTTGTGGGGCCCAAAACTGCCCCAAAATAAATACATTCTAATCCCAAAAGAAACTCCAAACCCAAATTTTAATCTCTTGAAAACCCCATAAGGGCTAATAATACAAGTCTTTATCCAATAAACAGCCTTTACAAATCCCTTAGTGAGACCTCCCTGACCACACTCGCTCAACACCGAGTCTTTATCAACCATGAGCAACAATAATTTTGTGCATATTTAAAATCTACAACGTCTTCAGACTAAATGAACTTTAGATGAAAAGAAAGGATTTAATTAAGACCCCACCTTCAATCCTTTTTTTTATCTCCTGTCCTTTGCCCCTTATGAGCCAAAAGAGGGATTTGATAATCAGAAATTCAATATTTCTTCTTGCCTCAATCACCCTACAGAATCATGTGATGGGCAATTTAAACTACTGCTCAGAAGACGCGAAGTGTTACACCGTTTCCAGAGTTTGACCAATTTCATGTGCACAATTTACAATTTGGAATTTATTAGTTTATTATTAAGTGATGTTAGAAAAGGACCATTGTTTCCCCACGAAAAAAATACCCTATGAGACGATCTGGCTTGTATATGATATAAAATCAAATAAATTACAGTACCTGTGCTTTTTGTAAGCCATCAGAGGCTTCTACTGCAATCTTTCGGTCCACGCAGACATCATTTGCCAACTGCAGGCACCTCCTAAAATGTTGTGAAGCATCTTCAACTTCCCCAAGGGCAAGATAACAGCTTTAAGAATTTTAACAAGAAATAAAATTAGGGAATGCATGTTATTTGACATTAAAAGCAATTAAGACTGAGGATACTCCCTATGCCATGGCTCGGAAATCAAAGAACCAATGCGCATTCAATAGGAAATTAAAAAAATGCATAATTACAAAACTAGCAGAATAACAGATGTGCACGGAAATTTTGAGGACCAGAAAAATATCTTACTTGGATCCAGACAATCCAAGAACAACTGCACAATATTGCACATATACTGGTAACTAACAAAAATCTAACAATCAATTACGCTCAAAATTCACCAAGAAAATTATAGCAAATTGTTTACATATTTTTTTATACGAACAACAAGCTTTATTATTGAAAATGAATAAAAATACAAGTACGTTATCAAAATAAGATGATACAAGTTCATAACATGTTTTATAGGTTTAAGTTCATATACCTCTTTTTAAATGAAATGAAAGAAACTTTTATTAATAAACTTGTGCAATTAAAGGTTACCAAAATAAGATGACACAAGTTAACATGTTTTTATAGGTTTAATTGCACAAACACCCGTTTTCTAATGAAACGAAATATACTTTTATTAATACCCCTGGCCCTTTAAGAGCACCATGCAGCCTGCAGACCAAAAATAAAAGACAAAACAGGCCAGCTAATCAAGCTCACACCATTTTTAAAGGCCTATCCCTTGACATTACTTAGTTCATCTAAAAGGATTTGCCTTTGGGAATTTATGCATTTAGGTGTCCTGACTTTAATTCTCTTTTGCTTTTTTTTTTTTTAGAAGAAGCAAACTTCATTGAATACTGACAAAACATACAACGTTGTGGACAAGAAGTCCAGTTAGAAAACATACAGGATACAAAAAATGAGAACAGATGCCTATCAAATCACCTATAGAACAATTTGGACCCCACATAGGTGTGATGGCTACCTTTGATACTGAGACTGAAAATCATGATGAGTAAAGTGAAGAAAAAAAAAAGTTAAGCCCTTGGGGTTAGCCCAAGTGGTGAGGGAGGGAGGGGTAATTGGTTAAAATTAGAATAGGTTCAAGGTTCCATCCCCTCTAAAGTAACCAACAAAAAAGTGAAAAAGTGATTTCCATCCCACTAATTGATTACATATAGAAGGGAAATTTTATCATGTCAACAGTCTGGCATGTTATGTTGCAGAGTATCAATCCTAATCCATGATTACACGGAATCTTGTTTAAATGTGTGGTCCACATTGACAAATCGGACGTAAGAAAACATTTCCCACATAAACCAAAAATTTAAGTCCACCAATTGACTTTCGTTGTGATGTGGCTTAAATTTTAAGGTTACTACTTAGCGTTTTTGGTCCCATTAGCACATTAAGGTTAGCACTTTCACTTCAATGGTTTTTTTGTTTCTTATCCTGTCTTTGCTCTTTTGTGAGAGAGTGCTTTGGGTGTTTTGGGATTTTGGATTTGTGAGAATTAAATAAATTTGCATTAGCATAGAACTTCATACTGGAAAGTCAAAAGAAAATATCAAATAGTATGAAGCAAATACTTACTTGGCAGCTCTAACCTGCGCCTTGAGGAAGTTGGGATCAATTCCCACAGCCATCATACAGTCCCCAAGTGCATCTCTCAATCTTCCAAGAGTCATACGTGTTGCTGCACGGTTGCTATAGCACAGCATCAATGCCCTAAGGCAGCTTCTAGATGTCTCATTTCTAGAGATGCAATTCACCCCTTTCGTATAGCAGTCCTCGGCTTTAGACAGATCCCCATTAGAGTATGCTTGGTTTCCCCTGATATATTCACATTCAACAAAAGAAAGCAGATCTTTAGCCAGGGTTATATTACTCCACATAGAGGTCCAAGTATAACTCAAAGGAATCATACAGCGAGTTTTAAGCACGGACAAAAATGATTCATTTGATTATAAGTTCTAACCTTAGTCTCCACTTTTCACATGCTTCCTGAGCTGCAGCCGTTTCAGCGGATGGAGAACCTGATTCTTGCTTTATCTCCTTTTCCTTACAGACCCCAGAATTATCTCCATATTTATGTTGTGGGATAGACAAGTCTATTTTCTGAGAACGTCCAGGTGACATAAGTGCTGAAGCACCAGGATATGGAAAAAAATTTGCAGACGATGATGCATATGGAACCTTAACATTTGGAACCATAACATTGGTATCTTGACCTTCCTTTACCAAATTTTTCTTTTTGTGGAGGCGTTTTGATGCAGATATTTGACTTTGAGCAGCAGAAGAGGCAGCAAAGGTGAAGTTAGACCAAGTTCTATCTTCCGAAGTTGAAGGAAAGCCAAAGTGTATCCTGGTATCAATATCATGTCTTTCCATGTTTGAGCTCGAACTGGCTTCAGTTTCTGCTGCGGTAAGGGAGTTATCGCTACTAAAGTCTACCTCATCAGCAGCAGACTTAAAGCTTTCAGTTTCAACCTCAGAAATGGATCCTTCAAGTGTGCCTTCAACATCAACACTTCCATTCAAACCGTACTCAAAAGTGTCCGCTCTAGTTTCTCTGCTTGTTACATCAACTTCATTTATATCCAGACGTCCTGTTGCCATAGCCAGATCTTCATCAATAGGATCATTTGAAACTGTTGGTACTGAATCAGCTGCCGAATAGTTGTTGAGTATACTAAATGACTCACCATATGCCACAGAATTTTCTTTTGCACACTGGTTATCAGCTAATGTTTCTTGATACGGGGAAACGTCCATTGGTGAATAGGATGCAGAGGCCTCAACATTTTCCTGAGAACTGCCTTCCCTTGAAACAAAATCATGCCCAGGGCCCAGATGGGCTGAGCTAGAACGTCTTGGTTTTCCGGTTGTTTTTTTCTTTCTAGTGTCCCTAAATGATTCCCTCCTTGCGCCGAATTCTAGTTTCTTATTTATGCCAGAAAACAGGTTTGCTTTGGGATTTGGTGTTTTAAATTCTACAGAGTGTCCGCCTAAACCATCTTGCTTGCTTGTAAAGTAAAACTCATCCCTCTTCTCAGGTCTGTCAACAGCAGGCATTTCAGAAGTTCCTCCAACTGGTTCAAAATGAATGCCCCTAGACGGAGTGGTTCCGCATGATTTGGCCTCATCTTTTGGTTGGTCTGACGAAAAATCACAACCACCTGCATTCCTGCCCTGCATTGCCACCTGAAAAGGGAACTCTCTTGGTATTGGTTTATCAAGATTGTGAAATAACTTGTCACCACAATTTCCAGTTTCCACATGTTTTATAGATGTTTGATGCGACGGAGTCCCTTCATGTGATTGAGTAGAGTCTCCAGCCCTACTTCCTAGACTCAGATTCTCCATCTTTCTCGACAGAAGAGTTCCTTTTCTTCCATCAAAAGTATCACCAACAGTTTTACCGCTTGTAAAGGCCAGATTGCCTCTGTCACTCATATCTGCATAGTCCTTTATGTTCAAATTCTTCATCAAATCTGGAAGTACATTTTCCGAGCTTCCAGAAAATGAATAGCTATCCTTTTTACTATTTCCAAAGGCAAACTTATTCACACAATCGGCATTAGGTGTGTCAGTACTGCGATCCAGCTGCACAGTCTCTTTAATGTTCAACTTCTTCAACTCATTTGGGAGTTCCGATTCCAGGTTCTGGCCCAAAGAACCACCCACATTGTCATTATTCCCCAGCCCAAACTTGGTATTGTCTGTTGCAGTTACATTAAACTTTACATCCTTACCTTTCTCAACAGATTCAGCGTTCTCGGGACCTTCAATGTTCAACTTCATCATATCCTCGGGAAGCTTTGACCCAATGCTTTCATCAATACTAGAATTCTTCCTATAACCATTACCAAAGATGAAACCACCTTTATCCAACCCCGCAGCTGAACTCGAACTCACCCTACTTCTTGCATTAAAACTGAAAGCACCCTCTTTGGTATTCGGAAACTCATTGCCACTCCTGATTTTCAAATTCCTCATTTCATCAATCACTCCTTTCCCCAAACTCGCATTAGAATCCCATTTCCCCGAATTCGCATTCGAATCGCTCCTATTGTCCCCGAACATTTTTCCCTCATTCCCACTCTTAGGGGCCCCAAATTCCCCAGAGACTGAAGTCCCCGTTTCTAACCCGGATGGGACTGGATTTGAACTCTCCAAATTGGTTCGAAATGGATTGAATCCAGGACGAAACCCGGTTTCTGTGGACGCTGGGGGTTTAAAATTCTGAGCATTCAAGCCTCTTCTCACCTTCACAAACCTCGGTCTCGCAAGACCGGACCCCTGCCGCGAAAGGGACGAGGTATTGAAGCCAAAATTGGAGTTTATGTCGTTAGAATTCGAAAAACCAGAAGTTACATCACCAGCATTTGATGGGTTCATGGTGTGGGACAAGCTTTGATATTGCTCGGATTGATTTTGCAACGAGAACCCAGAAAAGTCGAACGAGAAAGGGTGAGAATTCTGACCGCTATTGAGGTTTTGGTGTTGTTGGGTGTGCGCCGGAGCTCTGGTCTCTAGCAACGGCGACGACATGTCAAAGTGGGAGTCATCAAATCCGACGGTTGCGGATTGAAGATCGTGGTGTTGATCAAACCCTGGTTCTGATCAGCAAAAATGCAAAATGTTATGTATACAAAAATTTGGAGATATTGGAAATTGATTTGGGTATATATGTTTAAGATTAGAAGGTCAAGGTTTTGCGTTTATGCGTGGATGCGAGGTATAGTTGTATGCCTTCGGTTATAAGGAACAGAGAGCAAATGGAGGTTATTTTCATTTCACGGATTGCAGCACGGGTTCTTGCGTCTATGATCATCTCATGGCTTTTTCAAAAAAAAAAACAGGTTCACCCTCGTTTTCATTACTCTACTTTGTTTTCCTTTCATTTTCTTTTTTGGATTCTTTTCTCTTTTCTTTTTCTATTTTTGAGTAAATCTTTATTTTTCTTTTCATCCATTTCCATGAGGAAAATAAAAATAGAATTTGGCAAAAAGATCAATTTTTTATTCTAAAATTGACATGCATCAATTTAGGGCTAGAATTTTAAATCAAAAAACAGCCAAATCGACCGAACCAATTCAAATTGAACCAATTGTTTAATTTTTCGATACTGCCCTTCATCAGTTTGGTTTTCAATTAGATTTTTGTAAACCATTAGGACGAACGAACCGAACCAACACGATAAGAAAACAGGTTGAAAATGCTCAACACGAACACAACCCGTTATCATTCGCGAATTACACGACACGACACGAATCACACGATAAGAAAAATAAACAATTTTTTTAATATATTTTAAAATTTTAAAATAAAATATCAATTACTAACAATACATTATACATCCGAAAAAAATGGGGATTGTTAAAACTGGGGAAAGCTGCTGACTGAGGAAGCAGCCATGGGAGAAAAGTTCCAAGCTTTGAGTTCAAAGCAAACAACTTAGCAATGAAAGAAAGAGAGTGGTTTGGCAAAAAAAAAAAGGAGAAAGAGAGTGAACTGGGATGGGAAGGAGGCGGTAAAAGAAAATGAAGATAGATTTACAAAAATGATGAAGAGAGAGAGAGAGAGAGAGAGAGAGAGAGAGAGAGAGAGAGAGAGAGAGAGAGAGAGAGAGAGAGAGAGAGAGAGAGAGAGAGAGAGAGAGTATTGAGAATCAGGGGAATGATATGAAGGAGGAAGAGACAAAAGAAAAGAAAGAGAAGAAGAAAAATAAAAAAATAAAAAGAAAGAGATAGATTTACAAAAATGCCCCTGAGCTTAACGGGTATTCGCGAATTGACACGACACGGCACGATAGCTTAACGGGTTGCTAACGGGTCAACATGATATCAACAGGGCACGATAACTCAAATACAAATACTGAATTTTTCGTGCGAATTTATATCGTGTTAACGAGTCGTGTACAATATTGTCAGGTCTAATATTGATAAGGTTTGTGTCAAGGGGATTCGTACCTTGACCACCAACTTGAAATTCAGAAACTCCAAACATTACTTCATAAAATGAATATATTTAAGGGCTTTTCAATGCCCATTGAAATTAAAAATAAATTAAATTAAATTATATCTAGGATTTCTTTCCAAGTTAACCCCAGCGTCTTATCTCTCGCCATCTCCCTTCTCTCGTCTTCATCTTCTTCCCCTATCTTCTTCTTCATCTTCTTCTTCTACCCCTCTCTCTCTCTCTCTCTCTCTCTCTCTCTCGACGCGTCTGGAGATCACGTGATCAAATGATATCGGATTCAAGTGATTTTTTGTATAAATAATTTTTGAATGAATATTTACAAAATAGACATTTTGGATTAGTAAATTACAACACGAAGTGGGTTCTACAAGGGTGTCTCTCAAATAAACTTATTTGAGGGATCAAATCAGTCATTGTCTCTTCTCTAATCATTTTAATTTCTAGGGTCCTACTACAACGGAGCCATCGCCAATAGCCTATCTCAATCTCTCTCTCTCTCTCTCTCCCTCGTCTTCTATCTTTATGTCGCTCTCTCTCTTTCTCATCTCACTCTAGACGACAGTAGCTTCTCCACATCCAAAGAACGCATGCCACTACTATCTCTCACAACGCTGGTCCAATGCCAGTCCAGGATCGGTCCATTGATATTGGAGGCCCTATACAAAGAGAGATGTTGAGACCCTATACATACAAGTTAAAAAAAACTCACAATCAATAAATAGAACCAAAAACATCCTTAATTGCATCAATTACACCATAATCCATAAATAGAACCAATTCCATCCTTAATTGCATCAACTACATTTATTTTCCCATATTGATAGCCCACTCAATTATCTTTTACATTTAATTTTTTTTAAAAGTGAAGACAATTCAAAAACTAACAAAAAAAAACAGCAAACTGAAGTTACAAACACAAGTGTTGAGTCAAAATCATAAATAGGCTTGATCTGGAAAGAAAAAGTCCAATGCTAATTCTAAATATGTTGTTGCTAATAAGAATATCCCTTCTCCAGCTATGGTTTCTCGCACTTCTTCTCCTGCTGTTGCAAAACAAATTAATATGTTTAGCAATAAAATTGACAATATGACAGTTAATCTGAAAAAAAAAACTACATAATATTTTAGCAATAAAATTGGTAATAATAATAATGTTTATGTCTTCGTTGAAAAAATAATAATACAAAGTACATCAACATGGTATCAATAATCGATGAATTAATTAATGGGTGATGGTTTATCAACATCATGCTACAACCCCATTTTTTTGGATTTAATATTATATTTGTAATTTCATCTATTTTATAAGATTGGATTAGGGAATTGAAAACAAAAGAGGCCCAGTTTCTTTTCTTTTTTTTGTCAAAATGTTTTATTTTCAAAAGAGATTTCCTATTTAAACCCCGCACTTCTCTTTGTGAACTAAGAGAAGTGTGGGGTTTAAATAGAAAATCTTTTTTCAAAAAGTGAAGTTTGGATAAGATTTTTTGGGGGCCCTGTGCAATCGCCCAGCCTGCACAAGCTAGGATCGGGCCTGCTTTCTCTCTCTCTCTCTCTCTCTCTCTCTCTCTCTCTCTCTCTCTCTCTCTCTCTCTCTCTCTCTCTCTCTCTCTCTCTCTCTCTCTCTCTCTCTCTCTCTCTCTCTCTCTCTCGTTGTGGTGGTTTGATGTTTTGGTTGCTTCAATTTGGGGGTTTGAGTTTCAATTTTGTGGTTGGGGGTTTCAGACTGGGTTGTTGGTGACGTTCGATTGTGGTAGGTGAGTGGTGGTTGTGCTAGTTCAATGGTGGTTGTTGCTGGTTGATAGGTTGTGGTGGTAACTGACAACATTGAAATCGTCGGTAACCGACATTTGGCCTTTATGATTTTGGCCATACCGAAGGCTTTCGATCAATAATTGGTTTTGTCATTTCTAAAAGGATTTTGGTCATCTCTAATAAATTCTAATACCAAATTACAACTAAATAAATATAATTTCTAAAAAGATATTTCAGCCGTTTTTACCCCCTCAACTATCACCCTAAGAGCACTTCCACCCATTTGCCATGGCAAAGGGCAAATACTATTCACTTTTCGTTTTATTTTTATTTTTAATACCTAAACAATTAATTTGGAGGAGATTTTCAGTTCCCACGTGTCAATATTTATTATAAAATTCATATGTCATAATTCGAATGAATTTTTTGGATAAAATTTTCAGATAAGATTCAAATTTCAAATGCAGATTTTAGGATCAGATTCTGAGATGCCACGTGTCGATATTTATTATAAAATACAAATCTCATATTTCAAATAAGATTTCCACCTTCTAAAATCGCGCCACGTGTCATCTCTATCTTCTAAATCTCTCTATAAAACCAGAGGCTCACCTCATACCTCTCACACCAGATCTTCTCTATCTTTTCATTTCTCAAATTTTAGATTTCATACTCCACTCTTCATGTCAGACATGAGGAGATGCTTAGAGAGGCAAGAGCGAGAAATTAAAGAAAGAAGGCGCAGACGAGCTGAAGAAAAAAGAGCGTAGCAAGAAGAAGATAACAAGTTGCCATGGCAGTGGCTTTGCTCGATCAACCAAGCCAAGGCCGCCACCGTGGTTATAGGCATTCTCTTGGTAAGAATCTTTTGGAAGATTACTTTATCCCAAATTCTGTGTACTCTAATGTTGATTTTCGAGGGCAATATAGAATGCAAGTCCATTTGTTCAATAAATTCATGCATGATGTTTGCAATTATGATGCATACTTCGTTCAGAAGTGTGATGCTGTTGGGGTTTTGGGGCTTCTTCAGGAGCAAAAGCTTACAGTTGTTATATGAATGCTGGCGTATGGTTCATCTGCTGATTAGGTGGTTCATATGCTGATTAGGTGGATGAGATTGCTAGGATGGGGAAGTCCACTACTCTAGAGAGCTGGGTCAGATTCTATGATGCAATCGAAACTCTCCACACAGAGACTCCCTCCGCAAACCTACTTCTAGGGACCTCCAAAGGCTTCTACAAAAACCCGAAGCTCGAGGTTTTCTAGGCATGATCGGAAGCATTGACTGTATGCATTAGCAATGGAATAATAGCCCAACTACTTGGCAAGGAGATTATGGAAACAGGAAAGGGCAAAAAAAGTATCATCCTCAAAGCCGTTGCTGGATTCGATTCATGGGTTTGGCATGCCTTCTTCGGAGTTGCCGGATCTCAAAACGACTTGAATGTGCTAGGTCAATCCCAGTATTCAACGATGTCTTGAGAGGTGAAGCCTCGAATATCACATATGAAATCAACAATACCGTATACCTGGAATGGGTATTATCTAGCAGACGGCATTTACCCGAGGTGGACCACATTTGTCAAATCAATTCCGTATCCCCGATCCGAGAAGGAAAAATTATTTTCTGCCTATCAAGAGGGTTACAAGAACGATGTTGAAAGGTGTTTTGGTATCCTCTAGGCTCGGTGGGCAATTATTAGGGGTGTTACGCGTATGTTTGATGATGAGGTGCTGAGGAGCATTATGATGACTTGCATCATCCTCCATAACATGATTGTGGAGGATGAGTATGATTATGATGCTCCAGATGTATACGAACCAGATCCCATGAACACAACATTGACAAGAATTTATGAAAGGCCCATGGGCCCAAACAGACAACCAGTGGAGCATGAACCGTTGGTTAGGGACGGTTGTTTCATGAACTGTATGATTGATCGATATACGGAGATGCAATCATCTTATATTCATGAACGGCGTCAAATTGACTTGATGAAGCATTTATGGGCGTGAGAGGCAATGACTATGAATGAAGTTAAGTGAAGATGCTTTGTTTTAACCTTTCTTTGTGTTGATGTTTTATTTTTAATTTTGCTTCGGTTGTGGTTTATTTTTAATTTTGCTTCCGTTGTGGTTTATTTTTAATTATGCTTTGGTTGTGGTGTATTTTTAATACATATTTATAAATAAACTCAATCCTAGACATGCATTTATAAAAAAACTCAAACACTATTTAAACATAGAAACACACCCAAAATCAACCCCACAATCAACAATTGTATATTTTTTGGGTGTGTTTATAAATGGGTTTTGAGTGTGTGTAATGATGGGTTTTGGGTGTGTTTATAAAGTGTTTTGAGTGTTGGGTTTTTTTATAATTTCAGCCCCCATTTTGGGTGTTTTAGTGAAACTCCCTATTTTTAATTATGCTTTGTTTGATGTATGCAATGTGCTGAATAAAAAGGTATTTTATTGAATGATTTCTTTATTCACTCAAAGAAAAGCAATACAACTAATTAAGAATTACTACTAATTAAATAAAAGACAAGAATTAGAACTACTTTAATACAAAACATTAAAATACAATTAAATAAAAGGCAACCAAACTAACTTAATGGTTTTGATCATTTAACCAATCGGTGTTGCTATGTCCATCCTCACGGAAAAGTCTTCTTCTCGTAACATCCCTTCGTTCTATCTTCCAAAATTGTTTTGTTTTAGGGGACATATAGCTTGTATCCATGGCCATGGTTTCCCGATCCTTCTTCTCAATGTCTTGTTTTTGCATACATACTCCCTTTCTCTTGCATATTCTTCATTCATTGCCTTCTAGTCCGCATCTTTTTTCATGTCTTATTCAATTCTTATGTTGCCGTTCCTTGCAATTTGCTCCAAAATTTTTGCAGTATCACTGTTGGAAGTAGTCCCTCTCTTGTCTTCGCCACCTTTCGACCAATAGGCCTCGGCTCCTTTTGGATTGATGAGTCTTGACTCATTAGGGAATCCAAAGGCGAATCGGATGCCGTTGAATCATGGAGTGACGTCTCGTTCAACACAACTGTCGGACCCGTGGGAATAATTCTAAATTGTTTGCAATTTTTCACCACCTCCCAACATTGTTGATGGTTGAAAGATTTTTTTGCCTTGCCCAATGGCACTGAACCACATTTGTGCTTGCATAATCTATGGAAAAAAAATTTGGAAATGCAAGTAACATTACAAAAATATTGCAAATGCAAAAAAAAATTTAAAAAAATATTAGAAATGCAAGAAACATTTAAAAAAAATTTAGGACATTAAATTTAATAAAACGGAAATTACAAAAAAATTTACCTCATTGCTAAGATTTTCGCCACTTCGATGCTTGTCCCTCGCTTTTGACAACGCATCTCTACATTTCCCCAACTCTTTATTCAAAATTTTCCACCAAATACCCAAGGCCATTTCCGTACGAGTTGAAGCCGATTTTTCACAAAATACCGTATGAATTTTTTGCCACATATGACAGAATTTCATCTCATTACCCGTGACTGGACAATGACCAACTAGGACCCAAGACTCACACAACAGAACATCTTCTATGGTTGTCCACGTGCCTTCGGCTTCAACGGAAGATGCCATAAGATGGTGAATAAAAATGAAAATTGAAAGTGAAGAAAAATTTGTTTAGAAAGTGAAAAATAATAGAAGGAGAAGAAAATGAATGAGGATTTGGTGTTGAAAGTGATCAACATTGGTAGGTATTTATAGATAAAAATTCCAGAATTTTTTGGTGATTTTTTTTTTCAGATTTTTTAAGACGTTGGATTTGAGGGAAAAAACGATCGGACGTCAACTGCCTTGAGGCTGGAGGTCAGGCTGGTTTAGCCCTGCGAGCTGGCCCGATTTCGTGGGTCCCATAGCTTGCCCTGGCAAGCATGGCCAGCTGGAAGCTCTTCCCTGGGCTTGGGCCCTGCCCGCCGGGGCTGGAGGCTACGGATGGAAGGGCTCTAATGGAACTTAACCCCTCGAACTAATGTTTCATCTAGTTAGCATCCAAACATATGTAAATAACAAATTTAGCCCCTTACGTCAAATTTTTTGAATTTCATCTACTTTTCCATCTAAAAAAGTTACACGCTTGGCACATTTAAATAAATTAATAAAGACTGAATATTTGGACAATTAAAAAAAATGAAAAAACTACAGAATAACAAATCTCTACCCATCCCACGTTCCCAGCCACCACCCATCACCCATCTAGAGCTTAATCTATGATATCTCTCTCTAATTGGTCTATGGTCGCCACTAGAGACTACTCTGTCTTCCTTCCAATCAACCAAGAAATTCTCCACCTTCCATCGTAACCAATGAACAATAACCAAACCCATCTTTGCCATCACCATATTCTCCATCATTATCATCTTCATCTTCGTTGTAGTCTAGTTCCGATGAATCAAACTCGATTTATACGATGCCACCCGATACCCAACCGCATTCAAATCGGGTTTAAAGGTCAACTCTTAACTCTTAACTCTTAACTTTAGAGTTAAATGTTACAAAAAAAAAAAATAACGAAAAGGGAGTTCAACTCTCTAGAGTCTCTCACTAGATCAAATTACTTGACACATCTACACGTTCAGAAGCTCATCGCCTCTACCTTCTAAACAACTACTCTGCACGATGAACCCCTACGCCATAAAATGGTGTACCGAGTCACATGAAAAACTCGATATGCCACCAAAAGTAAATCCACTGGATGTTTAGTCATGGCAAGTTTTCATTGGGAGCTTCGCATGCAGACAATTTCTCAACTAAACTATTCATCACTGCCATTTTATAACCTCCACAATGTATCTTATATAATTCTTTCATTTCATCATCCATTACTAACACTCCCACTACAACATCACTACCATTGTCTTCAAGGCCCATCACACGTCCAATGTTCTTTTGAGGTTGTTCTTTTTCAAAAATTTAGGGTATTATTGACATTTTCATTCTTTATGCTAAATAAGAAAACTCTGCTTGCTCCTATCAAACGTGGAGTCCCAGTCTCCGGGAATGGATTTTTTCTATTGATTTTTTACTCCCTTCTAGCCTTACCCTTAGGGTTCTTCTCTTTCTCCTCACTGCATTATTGGTACAATTAATTTATCATATGACTAAAAATAAGATATGAAAGTAAACATTTCAAGCATATTTGGAACATGACAGGATGACAATTTGCAACCGACATGCCCCTATCAGGTTCTTGTTTGTGCCTAATAAATTACAGCCATGGATTGGTCGAAGGATCCCTTTATCTCGGCCCTTGCACCTTCTCGAGAAGCTGAAAACGTAGCGTTTTGCCAAGGTACTTGGCCTTCCAGAGAAACAAGAGAAAAAATGCCAAGGCATGATCATCTCGGCCACGATCACAGGCCGAGGCCGAGACCAAGCAAAGTCACGGCCAAGGGCATTAAAGTCAGGTCATCACGTGAGGCGGGGTCCCACGCTTCATTTAATGAAGCAGTACCCCTGTTTATTGCAGCAAAACCACTGACCACGAATAAACATTTAATGCACGAGGAAATGTGGGAAGTGATTGGAGTCAGGATTTGGTGACAGAAGACAGAGTGATTAGACGCCAACATTCTCACAAAACTCTTTGCAGCTTGAGAGATTAGGTGAACAGCCATCAGAGCAATAAATGCGTCTCCATGGCCAGAAGTGCAGAACCCACGATCAGGGCGCGGCCGGAGATTCACTGGGATTCATGGGGTCACACCACCATGCTTCACGATCCCAAATGTCGATTAGACCACCCACTTGCACCAATCAGGCTCCACCATACAGATTTTCAGCCTCGATTATCCTTCCAAGGACTTCTCCTATAAATACAAGACTCAAGACCACTTTCAAAGGGTCCAGCACCAAACAAAAGCCTCCCACGGAGCAACTTATATTTTCCTGTAATGCACTTTCAATACCTTTACTTGCTTTTTTAGGAGTAGTGTTAGTTTGTAAGGAAAATCCATTCATCAATATATCATACGACCCTTGATTCTCAAGGCGCCGAGCACCACCCT
The DNA here is from genome assembly GCA_018703695.1 of Prunus fruticosa. Classification (NCBI taxonomy): domain Eukaryota; kingdom Viridiplantae; phylum Streptophyta; class Magnoliopsida; order Rosales; family Rosaceae; genus Prunus; species Prunus fruticosa. The sequence goes on from CM031920.1 coordinate 31,765,323, forward strand.
TATTATTCGTTCATTCACCCCATATATCATACGACCGCCGCTCCCTGGCAGCGCGCCGGAGCATCGCCCTAAAACCACCAACACCACCACTAAACGGCCTTGTAGCTCAAGCCGTGAACCTGACGGCCGAGATTAGTTCCTCTCTCGGCCACAATCGTTTGACTAGAAGTCAGGCCCAAATAGGCGCATCATTTCAACACTTCCATCCAAATCACACATCAACGCACGGAGACCGTGCAGGCACGCTCGCGCACAACCGCACCGCACCCAAAAGCAGGAAGCAGCGTGTCAACGCAGAACCCTCGGCCCGGAACTCCAGGCCGTGAGATTTGCGCGGCATACAGTTCTGGCCGGCTGAAAGAAAATTCTCACGTGGCTGACAATTGTTTTTTGAAGGTGGCCACCGTTATAGAGCTCAAAGCATGAGTACTAGGTATAAAGTGAAAGAGGACACCGCACTGACTTACAACCCAAAACGTTTCACTAAAAAGATTGTCATAGGGCACTTAGGAAAAAGGGAAAAAAAGAAAAAAAAAAGAAAAAAGAGTAAGACTCTAAGAAAAAAACACATGAAACCAAACCCTAAACCCTTATTCTCCTCTCCTCTCCACTTCCTCTTATCTTATCATAATCATGGCCGCTCTTCTTCTCAAACTTGTTTATTAACCCCCCTTCACTGTCTCAATTTTTTGCTTCCTCTTCAGATTTACGGTTGATAGTTTAGTCCAAATATATTATCCTACATTTCCACATCTTGGAAAAAATAAAGTCTGAACCGAATCCTTCCTGAAGAAAAGAATACCACCCATGCTATGAATAACACATATAAATTAAGTAATAATTCTTAATATTTATTCTAATTGTAAACTAGAAACTAATTAAATTACGGATAATGTCCAAGTCTTGCCACAATATGGACAAGACACATATGAATGAAAATTGGGATATCCACATCTAGGGCAGCTTAGGACATGTGGAAGACTTTGGATTAGAGGTGTTGTTGGTGTTGACATGGGTCCATGAGTAACATATGGTGAGGGTGTGATATTCCCAGAATTCACAGGAAACAGCGTCCTTGGAATTTCCCCATGCTTTCTCATTTGCCATTCACTATATAGTGAGTGCAATCCGGGTGAGAACAACCAGAGAAGAAATGCCCCAATTTCTACCACGATGAGGTAAAGGAGAACAAGTTGAATCTTGGCCTTGCTTCTTGGTGGTAATCAAGGCAGTGGTGCCTCTTCAAAAATCACATTCCCCTGCACCACATTATTAAACAATAATGTTTTCAACATTTATAGTCTCAGATGTTATGAAAATATAAAGCAAGAAAGACAACATGCATATGCAACCATTTCAACCAAGAATTAGCATAAGAAATCACATACTAATCTTTTGTGTCATGTACATATTGTGTCAAGAATTGGGTACATGATGCTTATTTTCTATAATTAACTTATATTACTATTACGCTCAATTTGCATACCTATAGCCCTTAATTTCATGTCTGGTTGTTAGAACAATTTGTTAAAGTAGTTAAAATAGTTTTATGATTATGGTGTGTCTGCCAATTTATGATATGACTTTGAGGATTTAAACTGTTGATTTAAATCCAATCAAATAATTGCAGAGATGGGTATGTTGGCATGTTGTTAGCTTTTTGGTTTATGGACCAGTTTTCAGAGTCAGTTTTAAAATTTATTTCAAGTCTATGAATTTCTTGTTCTAGGGAATTGTCTAAATAATTAACTAGAATGGTTTTAATGTTTTGTTTGATCATGTAGTGCAGTCGAATGTGGTTTTTGAAGTGGCACCCATTAGATCATCGCCTTCCGTACCTACAAGCAAGATCCAGCTTGTTGTCTTGTGCCTTATTCTAGCAGTTATCAGTGCAGGTCTTATGGGGTTGTTCGTAGACTCTATATAAGCGAACGGTGAATCATAAGGTAGAAGGGGATTCGAACGATGTCATCTCTTCTGGAGTATGTGAATATCACACCATTTGATACCCATGGATCCAACCCCACACCAATAGCACCACGAATACCAAGTGCTTCATGTGTCCTCATCAGCTACCCTGAATGTGAATTTTTGAATTGTCTCACATATTATTCATTTGTGTCTTGTTCATATTAGGATAATAATTAGGCACATGATGCTTATGTTCTTTAATAAGCTAGTGTTTGGTTAAATAACAAAAAAAAATGATGTTACTATTAGGATGAATACTGAGACTTATTGCACTTAATTTTATGTCTCGTTGTCAAAACAATTTGTGAAATAGTTGTGCTCCATAAAAATAGGACACATAATCTTATTTTGGTTTTAATTTTAAGGTAGTTTTGGTTATATGCCCCTGTTCAGCATGTTGGTCGCCATGTTGAAGATCAATGCTCAATTTGTTACGATAAGTATGATCTTACCCTTGAAGATTGGGTACAAAATGTCAAAATTGTTTAATTATTGCTGAGAATGATAAGGACACAGTTGATTTAATGGTTGGTAGTGAGTGTTTTTGTGATTTGTGGTGCAAACAAGTTCGGTTAGTATTGCTTCTTTGTGTTATATCAATTTTATATAATTTTATTATTATTATGGAACATCTAATTTATGTGTTATTCTTACAAATGTTAGAAATTTGATTAGTGACACATGCATACACAAACTGGAAATGTTTCATGGAAATTCTGAAACACTTGTCTAGTTTTGTGTTCACTGACAGCCAAGTTAAACTTGTGAATGTTGGATTCCAATTGAGCAACCATGACCCAAGCAAGCATCTTGGTAAAAAGAGATAGCATGAGTACGATGCATAAAGTGAAAGAGGACACTGCACCGACTTATAACCCAAAACGTTTTACTAAAAAGATTGTCATAAGGCATTTGGGAAAAAAAGAAGAAGAAAATGATTAAAACTCTAAGAAAAAACGCATGAAACCAAACCCTAAACCCTTCTTCTCCTCTCCTCTCCACTTCCTCTTATTTTATTATAATCATATGGTCGCTCCTTTTCTCAAACTTGTTCATTAACGCCCCTTCATTTTCTCGATTTTTCGCTTCCTCTCCAGATTTACAATTGCTTCTTAGTGGTAAGCAAGGCAGTGGTGCCTCTTCAAAAATCACATTCCCCTGCACCACATTATTAAACAATAATGTTTTCAACCTTCATAGTCTCAGATGTCATGAAAATATAAAGTAAGAAAGACAACATGCAAATGCAACCATTTCAACGAAGAACTAGCATAATAAACCATTTAGATGAATCCATTTTCTTTTCTTTTTCTGTCAATTTTGAAACAGTATAGTGCACAACCACTACAAAACATAATGATTTTAGCGAGAGTAGTTTGTGGTCGAAAAAGGTCTTTTGCGATCGGAAGTCTTCGGAAAAACGTTAGTTGGAAATAGTTTTTTTCGGACCACGCCGTCGAAAATAATGTATTTCCGACGCCCATATTTCGTCGATATTGCTTAAATTTCTATTGGAAACAAATTTTCCAAACGACTATACAAATTCATTTCCAACCATAACTCTGTCGCACATACTTACGCAACTATTGGGAATAGTTTTTTTTTTTTAAATCAAGATCTTTATTTTTGTGACGCTATATTTTCCACCAATCACTGTTTGTCGAAAATAGTATTTTCAACCCTAAATTACTATTTGTGATCAATATAATTTGTCGGAATTGTGCATTTCCAACATGGAAGTGTGTCGAAAAAAATGTTTTTTTGACTACATTTATATCAATTATCAAGAGTAAAAAGTTGTCGGAATGTACAAATATTTTGTAAAAAAAATATAAAAAAATATTTCCAATGAAAAATTGTTGTCTGAAAAATAATATATGTTATTATTAGTAAAAGACCAATGTAACAAATTCCAAAAACTCATTACAATCCTAAGTTACATTATATCACTAGTCCTCGAAGCCCACTTCCAACCGAATAAGGTGTTTGAATGCAGCTTTCAGGTCTTCATGTGACTTGTATGTAAATACGGCTTCCTTGAAATGCAAAACCATATCTCATGATTCAAGCACACTTACATACAAATAGTTATGATCCTGAATTGAAAACATATAAATATTCTTTTGGATGGAAAAAAATATTGTAAGAAATCAAAATACATAATATATGCCTTAACTGAAATAAAGAAACAAGTGATTGAATTAAATTTTACACATAACAGAAAGTGGCTTCTTATTTCAATGTTATTTAAACGCAAACTCAAAATTTTAATCACGATTATCACAAATTGATCTTTATGAGGTAAAAAAAAACGATTAAGAGTTTAATAACATACCTGAAACATGACAAAATGAATTAAATAAAGAACTGAGGTAACAAAACTAGTTAAATAATAATAAAAGAGTACATATAGAAGAACCAGAGAAAAAACTAACATGGTAATCACAGAGTGCTCCTCATGTCACTAACTTGTACCTGATAAACAAAACAACAATATTATAGCATTTCCGACGACCGATAATTCCCCTCATAAATAGAAAAATTATTATTGATGATCATTTGTTGCCCTCAGAACAAAACACAACTATTACCGATGTGGATATGTTTGGTCATAAATATAACAATATTACTGAGCAGATATATTTCTTTTTCGAAAACAGTTAAACAATTACGACGGCATGAGAAGCCCCTCGAAAATAATCATCATGTTTCCAGCAAACATATATTTTTTTTGTTAATAAAGTTGACGCAAAGTTTTCTTGCCAAATAAATTACATTTCTGACGACCATAGAGACTTTTTTCGAGGGCCGTTCTTTTGTCATAAATAAATTCTAGCCCCGCGACATATTTCCAACAGACAACATTTTTTCATCGGAAAAAAACACTTTTACCGAGGGAATTTGGGGACCTTGGAAAAAGTTGGTCGGTAATGAACTTTTTTTTTTTTTTGGTAGTGAACATAGAATGAATGAAGATAGAATATTTATGTACTTTAAAGGACCTAACATGATTCATTGAAAAAATTGCATGGTTGTGAGAGGTCTCAAAATGGAAAAAATATATGTATAGATAAACATACTATTTTGCTATTAGGATTGTTCCAAACTTTCCAAAATAGAACATTAAGCTACATAGAAACCAAAAGTTCATCCCAAAATATAAATAGGTTGGTTCGGTTGCCTAGTTCAATGAGGGAATGAATTACAATCTTGCAAAGTTGGCAAAGCTAGAGCTAGCTAACTAGAGTTAGGGCCACAACATGTGTAAAACCAGGCCCTAAGCTCTAAAAGCCTACAGGGGGGTGAAGTAGGCGAGAAAATGAAGATGAAGAGGAGGAGATCACAACTCCAGAAGAGTAACAACCCAAACTTCTCAATCTGTTCCTAAGGCCAAATCAGATTCTCAGGAACCCAATCCATTCTAATTGCATAAAAGGGATGACAAATTCGTGCCATCACATCTTCAAGAAGATAGATACGTGCCACCTGCTCTATATGTTCCACATATTCCATTTCTAGGACGTCTTCAGAAAGCAAAGCAAGATAAGGCTTTTAAAGAGATTTATGATATTTTGAGTAAAGTTAATATCAATTTGCCTTTACTTGATGTTATTGAACAGATTTCTACATATGGAAAGTTCATCAAGAACTTGAAAACTCACAAGCTCAATTTTGCTCCAAATGAAGAAGTAAAGCTCAACAAGAATGTAAGTGCTGTGTTGCAAAGGAAGCTTCCACCAAAACTAGAAGATCCTGGCAGCTTTGACATTCCCATTAACATTGGAGACAAGAAGGTTGGAAGAGCCATGTTGGACTTGGGAGCAAGCATCAATCTAATGCCATATTCAATGTATCAAAAACTTGGCTTAGAAGGGATGAAGAAGACTTCAGTGTGACTTGAACTAGCTAATCGTTCTATAAAATATCCAAAAGGTATTGTGGAAGATATTTTAGTTCAAGTTAATACACTAATTCTCCCTGCTGATTTTGTAGTGATGGACATGGAGGACAATCCAAATGGAGATCGTGTTGATCCCATTCTCCTAGGCAGGCCATTCATGACCACTCGAGACACAATCATCAAAGTGAAAGATGACACCCTTTCCATAACTGTTTTGGGTGAAACTGTTGAATTTAAAGTGTTTGATGCTCTATCTCAACCTTCTATCTCTCTTGATACTTTCTTTTCAATTGATGTTGTGGATCATGAGGTTTCCTCCAAAATTTTGCAGAAAAAGTCTAATGATGCTTTAGAAATTGTCCTAACACAAGAATATGAAGATCTTTGTGAACCGGAGTTCCAAGAAGTAGTGGCTGCCTTAGAAGTGTTTCAGCCATACCCACCATCCTTTAGGCCACCACTCGAGCCTCTTGGACCATCATCCACGAAATTGGAGCCATCCATTATCATCCCACCAAAGTTAGAACTTAAACCTCTACCCAATCATCTTAAATATACATATTTGGGTGCTAACGAAACTCTCCCTGTTATAATTGCTGCAGGTCTCACCTCACATGAAGAAGAAAGCTTAATTAAGGTTCTAAAAGAGCATAAAACAGCCCTTGGGTGGACTATAGCAGACATCAAAGGAATTAGTCCAAGTATGTGCATGCACCGAATTTTAAAGCTACTCGATGTAGGAATCATCTACCCAATTTCAGATTCTAAGTGGGTGAGCCCTGTGCAAGTTGTTCCAAAGAAGTCCGGAATCACCGTTGTGAAAAATGAGATAAATGAGCTAGTTCCTACACGAACCATCACCGGTTGGAGAGTTTGCATTGATTACAGGAAGTTGAATACATTCACAAGAAAAGATAATTTCCCCTTGCCTTTTATTGATCAAATGCTTGAACGTTTATCTGGCCATGCTTACTACTATTTTCTTGATGGTTTTTCAGGATATAATCAAATTCTCATTGCTCTGGAAGACCAAGAGAAAATCACATTCACATGCCCATTCGGTATGTTTGCTTATAGAATGATGTCATTTGGTTTGTGCAATGCTCCAGCAACCTCCAAAGATGCATGATGGCAATCTTTTCAGATATGGTGGAACGATTCATTGAGGTATTTATGGATGATTTTTCAGTTTTTGGTTCCTCTTTTAATGATTGTCTTCACCACTTGTCTCTAGTGCTTAAAAGATGCCATGAAACAAATCTGATTTTGAATTGGGAGAAGTGTCACTTCATGGTGAGACAAGGCATTGTGCTAGGCCATGTGATTTCAAGCAAGGGAATTGAAGTGGATAAAGCCAAGATTGATCTCATCTCAAATCTACCACCCCTACCTCTGTTAAAGGAGTTAGAAGCTTTCTGGGTCATGCTGGATTCTATAGAAGGTTCATCAAAAATTTCTCAAGCATTACAAGGCCATTGGGTAATCTCCTTGCTAAGGATGCTGTTTTTGAGTTAATGAAGCTTGCATGGAAGCTTTTACTACCTTGAAGAGGGAACTAACTTCAGCCCCTATTATCACAACTCCGGATTGGTCTTTACCATTTGAAATAATGTGTGATGCCTCTGACATTTCTATTGGTGCAGTTTTAGGTCAAAAGAAGAACAAGCTCCCCCATGTGATTTATTATGCTAGCCGGACCTTGAATGATGCTCAAATCAACTACTCCACAACAGAGAAGGAGTTCCTTGCTGTGGTTTTTGCTTTAGAAAAATTTCGTTCTTACCTTGTTGGTTCTAAAGTAATTGTTTATTCTTACTATGCAGCTCTTAGATATTTGCTCACTAAGGACGCCAAACCGCGCTTGATTAGATGGATTCTCTTGCTGCAAGAGTTCGATTTGGAGATTCGAGACAAGAAGGGATGTGAGAATGTGGTAGCTGATCATTTGAGCAGAATTGTGGTTGAAGAACAAGGAGAAGATGTGCTACCCTTGAATGAGACTTTCCCTGATGAACAACTATATGCTGCCCAAGTCAAAGAGTCATGGTATGCTGATTTTGTTAATTATCTTGCTTGCGGTGTTATTATAAATGATCTAACTTCTCATAACAAGAAGAAGTTCTTTTCCATGGTGAAACATTATGTCTATGATGAACCTTTCTTATTCAAGCATTGCCTAGATCAACTCATTAGAAGATGTGTTCCAAAAGAAGAGCAAGAAAGCATACTTAGGCATAGCCACAAATTGGCTTGTGGAGGTCACTTTGGAGCTAAGAAAACAGCACTTAAAATTCTGCAATCTGGTTTCTTTTGGCCCACTCTATTCAAAGATGCGTTTAATTTTTGTGTTAAGTGTGATATGTGTCAAAGGATGAGGAACATAAGTCGCAGGAACGAAATGCCATTAAATAACATACTCGTTGTGGAGCTCTTCGATGTGTGGGGTATTGATTTCATGGGACCATTCCCATCTTCCTTTGGTTGTACTTCCATACTTGTTGCTGTTGATTATGTGTCTAAATGGATGGAAGCCATAGCCACCAAAACCAATGATCATAAGGTGGTGCTAAAGTTCTTGAGGGATAATATTTTCACAAGGTTTGGTACTCCATGGGCTGTCATTAGTGATGGAGGCAGCCATTTCTGTAACAAGCCATTCGAAGCACTCATGAAGAAGTACAACATCACCCATCGAGTCTCTACACCATATCATCCTCAAACTTCTGGTCAAGTAGAAATAAGCAATAGAGAAATTAAACACATCCTAGAGAAGGTTGTGAACAATACAAGGAAAGATTGGGCTGCCAAGCTCAATGATGCATTATGGGCTTATAGGACTGCATATAAGACTCCCATCGGAATGAGCCCTTATCGTCTTGTGTTTGGGAAAGCCTGCCACCTGCCTATGGAGCTTGAACACAATGCTTTTTGGGCCATCAAGAATTTGAATTTTGATCTGGACAAGGCCGGCCATGTTAGAAAATTTCAGCTCAATGAATTGGAAGAAATTAGACATGAGTCTTATGAGAATACAAAGCTTTACAAAGAACGAACCAAGAGTTACCATGACAGAAACATTCAACGGAAAGAGTTCTCCAAATGTATGTCAATTCTTTTGTTTAACTCACGTTTGCGTCTTTTTCCAGGAAAATTGAAGTCTAGATGGCATGGCCTATTCACCGTGGTCAATGTTTCTCCCTATGGAGCTGTGGAGATTCAAAACCCTAAAGATTGCTCGACTTTCAAAGTAAATGGACAACGTTTAAAGCCATTCTATGAGGGAGTTTCAGCTGGCATCCGAACTAGCCATGTGGTAGATCAACTTCCCTTTGTACCATCAACTTAGCTGATTGCATAATGTCTTGCCAAGACAGTAACTAAGGCGCTTCTTGGGAGGCAACCCATGTGTTCAAGAAGAAGGTGCTTGGTAGAAATCGACCTAATCGCATCAAGGAGGAGTCTTTCTAAACCTTTTTCTTAAGTTTTCCCTTTATCATTTACATGTTCTCAATCATCTTTACTTTGCTTTAACATTGAGGACAATGTTCAATTCATGTATGGGGGGAAGGTTTTCAAATTTCATTCAATTGTGTTTTCAATTTTCGTTCATTTGTCACTATTTTTTTTTGTTAGAATGTCATACAATCGATGCTATGGAGCTGCCATTGAGGTTTTCATATTAGAATTTTGCACTTCACAAAGCTTTGGCTCTTAGAATTTTGGTGGCTAAAGTACCATGCTCAAATTCTCGAAGGAGAATAGTGGAGACTACCCTAGTGAGCTATATTGAGCCTAATTGCTTTCTTGAGAGGGTTTAAAGTGTTTCTATTTCTCATCCCAATTTTATTTTCTTCAATTCACTATAAATGATCTCATTATTCCATTTTGATTGAATACTAAGGATGATTCTCTTTTGCAGATATCATGTGCTTGCTCTCATTCATGAATGAATTCATTGAAGTGATGCTAGGCTATGTGTGTATAACATTTCTGTGTGTTTTCTTTTCACCCTACCTTTGTGTGTGTTCCATCAGCCCTCTTGAAGCCAAACACTTCAAGCCTTTTTCTTCTATCACCCTCATCATTTCCCTATATTTGTGTCTCAATCTGAGATACTTGACCTATTGTAGCCATACCCTATAACTTAGAAATATACCAAGGTGTGCCAAGATAAAGTTTGAAGCAAGGAAGTTGCTACCATGTACCTAAATGAAAATTGGTGTGAATCTGTGCAATGAAGTTAATGAAGATGCAGATCAAGTCAGCGAAGATGAAAGTGTTTCGATATGATCTAAGTGTAAAAAATAAAGTCTATGCTAGGTGGTACCATGAAGTTTGCAGCCATGCCATTCTAAATCAATGATACCTTGCAGACTAATGAAGAATGCAACCTTGGTATGTTCTTAAGTTACTTGTTTTTCCTTCCAATTCTTCCATTTCCCCTAACCTTAGACTTTCATTACAACCTTGTGAAAGACCTAGCTGATCTTTGAGGATGTATTCATGGGTGCTGGTATGTATGTGTGTATCTCTACTCTTAGTATTTGATTCCCTTCATGAGATCTAACCAAATATTGTGCTTCTATTTCATATACTCACTTAAGCTTGTTTGAGAGAATAAAACCATAGGTTCTGAGTGATTGAGTGCTATATGTGAGAATTAGAGTTGAAGCATGTTCTTTCTTCAAGGCTTGAGTGTGCTTGCTTTGAAACTGTGTGCCTTTGAGCTATAGCTTCCACATTACACACTGATTGATCACCTATCTTGGCAACTCTATGGTGTTGGAGGTATGACTAAAGTTTTCTTTCGTTTTCATTAGTTGATTTCAAGTTTTACTAAACCACTTTGTTTTGTAGAGTTAGTAAAGCGTTTATGGGTATCGTTTCTGTTAAACCCTCAGGAGACACAACTCCTCCTACTAGGGATGCCTAGAGGTTTAAAGGCTTGTTGCATATGCTCAATGCAATCGAGTTACCTGCGGAAGTGGTTTAGTTAACTTCTTGTTTTCTTTTTAACTTTGTTTTGTGTTGTTTTGCTCGAGGACTAGCAAAATCTAGGTTGGGGGTATTTGATCAGTTCATAATTGTATATCATTTTGTACCCCTCTAGCTTATGATTTGGTTATGTTATTGAGTTAAACTTGTGCTTTTAATCCCTTTTTGTTTATCATTCAGTTCATTGGGCCTTAGGTATCAATGGTGGCTTTGGATAGAAAAAGATGCAAAATGGTGCAAAAACGAGCAGACTGAGTTAGCAATTTGTTTCGGCCCTAACTTCCTCCTCCCAATTTGTATTGGCCCAATTAATATGTTGTTGGAAAGAGGAGATTCTGAACTGCAAGATGGACTGCTCAAACGTATCAATTGATGAAGCCAAGCCCAATCCGTGGGCCCATCAAAATGCACATCATGCTCAGGATTGCAGTTGCCAAATGTTGAGCCTTGTCACCTCCTTTAAGCCATGTGCCTCACCCCAGGTGTAACTGACTTTGGACCCAACATAATGAGTAAAGTAGGGAGGCATTCCAGCTATGAAAGTCTAAATGAGCAAAAACAAGGCATTGTGGGAAACATGTTTGGATAAATCAAGAAGCACTTTCCAGGCTGCTAGTGGGATTAGTTGGTACATGCTGGAGCTATTAAAGAGAAAGAATGTGCATGCATGTGAAGCAAAAAGAAAGGAAAGAAAAGAAATGAAGTCAATTCCAGTCTATTTTCGGCAGTCAACTTCCAAGGCCCCAAACGTACACTTGTACAGCTCAGATGAGAATACATTCTTCATAAAAGTTGTTCCAATGGGTGTCTATTATGACATATCCAAATTTGAGCCCCATTGGATACATATTGAAACCTCATGCCTTCCTACACCAAGCCTGATTCAGAAGAATCGTTTTTTTTCCAGCAACCAAAAGAAAACCACATGGGTTGGCAGAAAAAGGCAGCCACAATTGAACACCTTTGAAAACCCATATGAAGAAAGCTTGAGGTGCAGCAGCAAAAGAAGTATGGGATGGAATTGATTCCAACCACACTAACATAGACAAGATGAAGTGAGAGTTATGGATTGTATTAAAAGAGGAATGATGGTGTTGGAATTCATCATGATGTTCCTCCCTCTTAGCTCTATAAATAGAGAAGTCTTCAAGCTTCAAACAACTTCATCAACCCCATACACTCTAGGTACACAGCCTGGGATTCACAACCCCCACACAATTCACCCCAGCCATCCTCCACACTTCCATCATTCCATCAACACATCCAGAAATCATCCTCAAACATTCCCACAACCCCAAACACTCCAGCAATCAACCCAATACTCTAAACTGTCCCAAATCACCAAAACAGCTTCAGAAAGCCTCCCTTCCATTTACCTACGAATTTCCTCTTTCTCAGCCATCACCACTAACCCAAACTCATCCTAAATCACCTACTAGCTGTCATACATCATTCTAGACGTGGGGAAGCTCTTGGAGAAGCATTAGACGTGGAGAAGCACTTGAAGAAGTCTTGGACACCACAAGAACTTCAGAAAATGGGTTTTTCTACTCTTATTACATTCCTTATGTTTTCACATTTCTATCTAAGAAAAATTGCAATTCTGGAGACTAAACTCTGTTTATTTTTGGAACCCTATAGTTGAAATCTTTTAATCCTTCTTGTGAAACTTGTGCAGGTTCCTGATCGGTGCATATTTACATATCATTTTGTACCCTTCTAACTTATGATTTGGTTATGTTTTTGAGTTAAACTTGTGCTTTTAATAAGTTTTGTGTTTGTTTCAGTGTAATAAGTTTGAGACTCACTAATTGCATTTTGGAGACAAGTTAGCTCAAAATGGTGTCTGCAGATCAACCAACTTCACGGATTGGACTGTACTTGCTCAAGAAGAACCAGATAATGAGCCATACATCATTGGAAAGCTACGGAAGTCTATTTTCTGTAGAATTTTACGGTTCATGATTCCGAGTCTTCTAGAGAAAGTTATACATGTTTTGGCAACTTAAGGTCAAATTCGACAGCATCTGCGTTACTGGGCCAAATATCACATTTGAAGGCCTTTCCGATTTTTGCTTGAGTTGGGCTGCATATGCTTGGAAAGATAAGACAAAGAGCTTCAAGATCCATATTTTTCCAGATTTTTCAGACTGGAGCCACAAGCCCAAAACAAACCCATAAGCTGGCTGCAATGCATTGCCATGCATGACATATGCATGATGAAGTGTTGTTGATTGTGGGAAAGTTTGGTGAAGCATATTCAATACATATATTTGAGTGGAATTTTGCAGCAGCCAAATGTGCCAAAAGATGTTGAAGTGGATGATGCAACACTAAGCCTAAAGACAAGAGGAATTGTTTTCAAATGCAATAGTGTGTTAGGTGATTTAAGTGTTGTAAGTTGGTGAAGTTAGTGTGTTTAGAAAATTCAATTGTATAATTCAGATTTTTACTTCCCCTAGGCCTATAAATAGGGAAGTTCTCTAAGCTTGTAATCAACACCCCAAGGGGGGAGCTCTCAAGCACTTCTCTAGAGCTCCCTTCCCTTCTCTCCCTTAAATTCTCTTAGTTTCCCTTTGTAGTTCTCAATTGTTGTAACAAGATCCTAGTACTATAAATCTCAAGCATTTTTCCTTTCTCTTCTTCTATAAATTCTCCAAATACTTCTCTATTCTCTTTCAAAGTTCTCCATGCTCTAAAACATTTCCCAAATACAATTCTCATCTCTTCCAAGATTCTCAAAGTTCCCAAACACTTCTCCCATTCCTTCATCAAATTCTCTAAACTACTCAAACACTTTCTCCTCCCTTCTCCAAATTTCCCAAACACATTTCCCTTCTCTTCCAAACGTCTCCATGTCTCAAACACTTCACAAACACCTTTCTCTCCCTTCCCTAAGTTCTCAAATTCTCCAAGTTCACAAAATCCTCAAGCTTCCCAAACACCTTCCTTTCCCTTCCAAAATCCTCAAGCTTCCCAAACACCACTTTCCTTACTCTTCCAAAATTCTCCAAATCTCTCAAACACTTCTCCCTCTCTCTAAAGCTCTCAAACACTTTCCTTCCTTCCTCAAATTCTCTCTTTAATGTTCTCTTAGTTGTAATTTATTTTCCTTGTAATGTACATTCTTTCTTCTTGTTTTGTTTCTTTTGTTTTGTGTAGGAAAATTGAATTGGATCATTCAATCACCAATCCCTGTGGAATCGACCTCGCACTTACATACGCTAAACTACCAACGGTTCGTGCACTTGCGAGTATCACAAGTTGAGGATGCAGTTGAACCCATTTTGGTGCAGCTAAATCTACGCAACAAGTTTTTGGCGCCGTTGCCGGGATCGGTAACATTGTTTGATTCTATTTGGTTTTCCTACTTTTTATTTATTTTTATCTTTTTCATAACTAGACAGTTTCATGTTTTAAAGTTAATGAGGTTAATTGACAAGTTGTGTTTGTAGTCCAACGGACAAGGACAATTGCCTGACAAGCAAGAGAACTGGGTTTGAGTCCCAGCTTACACAACACCCATAAACAAAAAGGTTTAAGTAGCATGTTGATTATTTCTAGTTTATGATTTCATTCACTTGCTCTTAATTAAATATCTTGTTCAAGTTTACATAAACACCATATGACTCTTGGACTGATTAGTGAATGAATGGGTAGATATTGAAGACAAACACCATGTTTAAATTCTACTTGGTTCTCTATTGTTCTTCTTGTTCTTAATGGGTTCGGAATTTGTGTTTAGACTAAACACCATAGCTAAATGCTTTTTCTGAATACTTGATTAAAACCACACACCATATGGATAATCATATTTGAGAAAGAACGAACTTCATAAGCTAGTTTGATTACTTTGTTGCTTGTTACTTTGAAGCATGAAATTGGACGTGTGTTGATTTTCCTTTCAATTTTAGTTTTTATTTCCTAATCTTTTAATTCTGTTTCAAGTTTTTTGTGTTCGTTTTACCAGTAATGTCAGCTTAATAAAAATGGAGAGAGATGGTAACCTCAATCATAAGAATGGGGAGTGTGGAGTAGTGGGAGAAGTCGCGACCTCCAAATGCATCATGCTCGACCTAATCGCTTCAAGGGGGAGTATTCCAATCCTTTCTCTTTAGTTGTTTTGTTATTATTTCAGTAATTTTAATTTTCTATTTCTTTTATTAAAAAAAATTTAAAAAGATTTTTCATATGAGCTGACTTATGGTAACTCCAGGAAAGCACTTCCGTCAATATAGTGTCTAGGAGTTCTTTAGGCGACACCTTCGGTGTCTAAGAAGTTTGGGTCTTAAGTGGGACCTTTGTGACCCCTCCAACCTTTCCGGATCCCTTACTGTGTTTTTCTGAGGCCCTTAACTGGTCATCTATGAGTTACTTGTATATTTGTGTGTTTAAAAAAAAACAAAACAAAACAAAAAAAAAATTATTTTTCCTTGTAAATTGCAATTTGAAACTTCTTTGTTTTTTTTTCTTTGTGTGGTCAATTAGTTGTAAATAATAATAAATTAAAAAAAAATCAATTTGGAATTTTTTTGTTTTCTTTTTTTGTTTTGTTAAGTTTGTTTATGTATTTATTTACGTGGTGTGGTTAGTTAGTTTATTTCTGAGTGTTAAAAACACATTTTTATTTCAATATAAAAGCTGCATTACAAAGAAAAAAAAAAGTAAAAAAGTAAAATTTATAAATAAAAAAAAAACAACAACAAGAATAACAACTTCTTCTTCTTCATCTTCTTCATCATCATGGCATGCCTCTATTTTCTCTTACTTGCAGAATCTGCAGCAGCTCCACATGGTCATCATTTTTTCTCTCCAGTGCTTCCACGTGCCTGATTGGCACGGTAAAGCCGCTTCTGGAGTCCGCCACCATAGCCTTCAAGGAAGCTACTTCCTCGCTCAGCGCGGCACACTCCCGTGTTCTTGCCAGCAATCGCATGCCCAAATTGGTAGCAGAGACCGCGTGGAGCACCGTTAAATTGTGGGACTCCTCCACTGCTGCCTTGTCAGACCTCTTTGCCACATGTAGATGATCTGTCGATGTGAGCTTGCTGCAAATCATGCCTTCCAGGAGCGCGCCTCTGTTAGGACTGCCTCAGAAAATTTCGGTATTACCTCAGCAAAGTTTGAGGCCGTACCGTGATGATATGTGGAGTTTGGGAAGACATGGTTTTGATGAGCCCTTATCTGCGCATTCGGTGGCGCAAGGGACAATTCAAGGTTTAGATCATCAAGGTGAGTGCATGAAGATGCCATTGTTTTTTTTTTTGGATTTTTTTGATGTTTTTCTCTTAAATTTGGAGGAAGAAATGCGGGGTGCTCTTCTACTTCACCGAGATGAGTTTAAATAGACTTATACAGACAAGGGAGCCGAAAGCACTTCGGATCTCGAGGGTGCTATCATCTGCTCTTTTCTCTCGGATCCCTTCATTTCTGCCGCAAATTGCGAGCACGTTTTTTAAAAA
Source organism: Prunus fruticosa (assembly GCA_018703695.1). NCBI lineage: Eukaryota > Viridiplantae > Streptophyta > Magnoliopsida > Rosales > Rosaceae > Prunus > Prunus fruticosa. The sequence continues at coordinate 31,781,652 of CM031920.1, forward strand.
AGGGAGCATGTCTACACTTTCACTTACTTTTGCCTCCCTGTTTTTTTCTGATGTTTGTGTTTTTGCTTTTTTCAGTTGTTATTTTATTTTATTTTATTTTTTTTCAATTGTTTTCTTCTTGTTTGTCAGGTTTCTCAAGAATGTAGTGGAAGTAGAGACAAAATTAAAGATGCGTCTTGGACACCTGGTGCAAGAATCCCAACTCTTCTTTTAAATTCTTGTTTGAATTGTGTGTTTATTTCAGTTTTTATTTTTTTTATTTTTTTTATTTATTTATTTAATTATGTAGTATAATTTAAAACTCATAGGATATTCTTTGAAGGAGCTAAACTTTTGGTAACTCCAGTGAGCAACCGCAGTCTATAGTGTCTAGGAGTTCTTTAAGGCGACACCTTCGGTGTCTAAGAAGTTAGGGTTTTAAGTGGGACCATTATGACCCCTCCAACCTTCCCGGATCCCCTGGCTGTGTTTTCAGAGGCCCTTAACTGGTCATCCTTAAGTTTTTCTCTTAAAAGAAAAAACAGTTACTTGTGTGTTTACTTAATTAAAAATAAAAATGCATGTTTGGGTTTTCATGTTTTTGTTTGATCGTCGTTCTTTAGATTTAGGGTCATTCGTTTCTTTGAGATAACATAACTTTTTATTTCCCAAATTTAAAAAAAGAAACGCACATACATTTTAAAATTAAATAATAAATAAAAACTGAAATAATTTCTTCTTGGCGCTCGGTGTCTCGACCATAGGAGCTTTTAGTTTGGCCCTCTGGCTGTCCTCTTCCGGGGCTTCACGCACAGCCTCTTGGGGCTCATCACTTGAGCTCCCAAAGATCGCAATCTTAGCTTCAGTATAACTTTTCTCGCGATCTGGTTTCTTGCGTTTACCCGGTCGGTCTAGGTCCTCCAGCTGTTTCCGCATGTCGCGAGAGTACAACTCTACCATCTTTGATAGGTTTTTATTCTCGTCCCGCAATACGTCTAGCTGGTGTCGATTCACCTCCACTATCCTGGCCCTCTCCCTTTTCAAGCTTTTTATAGCACTCTGACACTCTTCAACCATCCTGTGCTCCGCCGCTCACTGACCTTTCAGCACCTCTACCTCATGGGACTTCGCAAGTAGGCGATGAACCAAACTTGCGACACATGCTGGACTCTGCATGCTCAGTGCTAGGGCATCACTCATGACCCGGTTGTCATCCCTTGTCCCGAACACACGTATATCTTTAGGAGTCACCAAATTTCTGCCAACTCCAATGGCAACATCGTTGTCCAGGAGTATTGAGTCATTGACAGTCACTGGCCCCGTGCGGAGGCAAAGTAGGGCATCCATACCTGGTGCTCCTGCTTGGCCTCGTGTTTGAGTCGGTGGAGCTAGGTTGAGATCCAACGAAAAGGGGTAGGAAGAAGCCATTTGATTTCTCACTTTTCTTTTTCTTTTTCTTGCTTGTTTTCTCTTTTGTGTGTTTCTGAGTTTGTGTTTTTTGTTTTTTCCTCCTCCTTTTTCCTTCTTATAGACATAGTCTTTCACAAAACCCTAGCCAGTGCAGCGTCCTAGCATTTTCTGAATCTCCAGCGTTCCTCGAGTCCCACAACCTTCTCACTTTCCAACCGTTTCCAACTTATTTGTCACGACTTGCTTTGTCTGAACGGACGCGTTCAGCAAAGTCGCCGCGCCTTTCCATGGCCCCGTAATTTCTGCTTGTGGAGTCTGCGGCGCCTCTATGTGTCGACACGTGTCTCGCCCTGTCTGCTTGGTCCCTTACACTGAACCGAGACGAAATTAGGACCCATGTTTCAGAATCCAATTCACGTTTGATCTTAAATTTAAAAAAAATTATAATTAAAATTAAAACATGTGGGCTTCAGATTTCAGGTTGGGTTGGGTTTTACTGTTGTTGGGTTAATTTCATTGTGGGCTTTGGGCTTTCAATTGTTTGGGTTTCAGTTTGTGTAAGACTATCTGTTAAGGCTTACCTGTTTTGAGTGTTTTACTGTTTCGTTTTTTTATTATTTTATATTTATATTTTATATTTGTTTGATTGTTTTGTAATTTTTATTTTGTAATTGTTTTATTTTATTTTTGTATGTTTTGTGATTTTTTATTTGCTTTAATACCTTTCATTTGTTGTTATGACATTGTTTGTGGCTAATTTTTAAACATTGAGGACAATGTTCATTCTAGGTTTGGGTGTATTGGAGTTTAGCATGTATTATTTTTTTTCTTAATTAAAAAATAAAAATAAAAATTGCTTGTTTTTCTTCTATTTGAGTCTTGTTTTGTTTTTGAGTCACTTTCCGAACACTTATGATGAGATAGTGATAAATGTTTGCATGACTTAAATAAAAATTGGATTTCATTTTATTTTAGTGTTTCTTTTCTTTATAAAAATTAAAAATTAAAAATTTCTAAAATAAAAAAAAAATTTGGCATTGTTCTATCATGACATGCTTGAAACCTTCTTTACACTTGCCATTTGTTTCATAATTTTCCAATTAAAGGATTTGCATAATCTAAAGAATTGTATTAAGCATAAATTAGACTTATATAACCAACCATATAAAGTGAGCTTTTGAGCCTTGTACTTCAATTCATGAGTGTTATATACATACTCTTATTTTCTTGTCATCTAAGTTGTTGTTTGATCTCATTATTCATTGATTTGGTTGAACACTTAAAAGTCATTCATTCTTATGCAATTTGATTTCATGACATTTAAAGAAATGATATTAAGGCCCTTTTTGGATCGTTTGTGCCTTTCAAGCTAACCTTATGCATGCTTAAGCATGATTTTCCATTGTTAACGATTTTGAGCCTACATGTAAACCTTTTCTTTCATTTACCAATTTTATTTCCTCGCCTTAGCTTGAAAAACAAATATTTACCTTTCTAAGGAACTCATGAGCTTTAATTGGGATGTGTTTTTCATACTAAGTTTGGGAATGGGTGTTACATTTCGAAGGAAAAAAAAAATTCACACAATTGGTGAAAGAAAAGAGAAAATTTAAGTGGTGGTTGATTGAAAATTCATTTTTGGGCCTTCAAAATAAATTGGTGATTGTTCAATTAAGGAATGAATCATTGTAAATGAAGATATAAGGAGTTTTGATCATGTAAAAGAAAAAATCTAATCGTGATGATTCGAAGTCTTGTAAACAATTATTTTATGCTCTTACATTGCGAGTTCCTTGGACTTTGTATTATCCATACCCTTCATTTCTTACTCACCTTACACCCTTGGCCCCATTACAACATATACTAAAGACCTAAATTGATCTTAAATGTCATGTGGTTGAATTGCATCCATTTTTCTACTTTTAAGTGTTTGGCATCCTTCTTGAGATCATATTAATGCAAGTTCTTCATCTTTCTATTTCGAGTTAAGTCTTTATGGTTTAACTCTAATCTCATGTTTATAACTGAGTGTTGCATTATAGCCCTCTTCCGAGTGATTCATTTGTGAGAGGACAACTTTGGTGAGATTTGAAGTTGAACTTGTGCTTTGTATGATTTTTGAAATTGTGTGAAAACTAAGATTGGAGAATTTGTTGCATTTGGCTACCACACTATACACTTTGAGCATGTTGTGTTTTGAACTTTGCCACCTTGTGAATAATGTCTAAAATGGAGCTTTTATTGTTAAAATTTTTGAGTCATGTGCATGAGTCATTTCTCTTCAGAAATGTTCGGAAAGGTTGTTTTGAGTTTTTATTTTGATTTTTTGTGTTTTGTGTTTTGTGTTTTGTGATTGTTTCTATTTTTATTTTTGTTTTTGTTATTTTGCTTAAGGACTAACAAATCTAATAAGTTTTATAACCATTTTGTTTTGTAGAGTTAGAAAAACGTTTGTGGATATTGTATCTGTTAAACCATCAGGAGACACAACTCCTCCTACTAGGGATGCCTAGAGGTTTAAAGGCTTGTTGCATACGCTAAATGCAATCGAGTTACCTACGAAAGTGGTCTGGTTAACTTCTTATTTATTTTTTATCTTTGTTTTCCTTTTGTTTTGCTCGAGGACTAGCAAAATCTAGGTTTGGGGGTATTTGATCGGTGCATATTTACATATCATTTTGTACCCTTCTAACTTATGATTTGGTTATGTTTTTGAGTTAAACTTGTGCTTTTAATAAGTTTTGTGTTTGTTTCAGTGTAATAAGTTTGAGACTCACTAATTGCATTTTGGAGACAAGTTAGCTCAAAATGGTGTCTGCAGATCAACCAACTTCACGGATTGGACTGTACTTGCTCAAGAAGAACCAGATAATGAGCCATACATCATTGGAAAGCTACAGAAGTCTATTTTCTGTAGAATTTTACGGTTCATGATTCCGAGTCTTCTAGAGAAAGTTATACATGTTTTGGCAACTTAAGGTCAAATTCGGCAGCATCTGCGTTACTGGGCCAAATATCACATTTGAAGGCCTTTCCGATTTTTCCTTGAGTTGGGCTGCATATGCTTGGAAAGATAAGACAAAGAGCTTCAAGATCCATATTTTTCCAGATTTTTCAGACTGGAGCCACAAGCCCAAAACAAGCCCATAAGCTGGCTGCAATGCATTGTCATGCATGACATATGCATGATCAAGTGTTGTTGATTGTGGAAAAGTTTGGTGAAGCATATTCAATACATATATTTGAGTGGAATTTTGCAGCAGCCAAATGTGCCAAAAGATGTTGAAGTGGATGATGCAACACTAAGCCTAAAGACAAGAGGAATTGTTTTCAAATGCAATAGTGTGTTAGGTGATTTAAGTGTTGTAAGTTGGTGAAGTTAGTGTGTTTAGAAAATTCAATTGTATAATTCAGATTTTTACTTCCCCTAGGCCTATAAATAGGGAAGTTCTCTAAGCTTGTAATCAACACCCCAAGGGGGGAGCTCTCAAGCACTTCTCTAGAGCTCCCTTCCCTTCTCTCCCTTAAATTCTCTTAGTTTCCCTTTGTAGTTCTCAATTGTTGTAACAAGATCCTAGTACTATAAATCTCAAGCATTTTTCCTTTCTCTTCTTCTATAAATTCTCCAAATACTTCTCTATTCTCTTTCAAAGTTCTCCATGCTCTAAAACATTTCCCAAATACAATTCCCATCTCTTCCAAGATTCTCAAAGTTCCCAAACACTTCTCCCATTCCTTCATCAAATTCTCTAAACTACTCAAACACTTTCTCCTCCCTTCTCCAAATTTCCCAAACACATTTCCCTTCTCTTCCAAACGTCTCCATGTCTCAAACACTTCACAAACACCTTTCTCTCCCTTCCCTAAGTTCTCAAATTCTCCAAGTTCACAAAATCCTCAAGCTTCCCAAACACCTTCCTTTCCCTTCCAAAATCCTCAAGCTTCCCAAACACCACTTTCCTTACTCTTCCAAAATTCTCCAAATCTCTCAAACACTTCTCCCCTCTCTAAAGCTCTCAAACACTTTCCTTCCTTCCTCAAATTCTCTCTTTAATGTTCTCTTAGTTGTAATTTATTTTCCTTGTAATGTACATTCTTTCTTCTTGTTTTGTTTCTTTTGTTTTGTGTAGGAAAATTGAATTGGATCATTCAATCACCAATCCCTGTGGAATCGACCTCGCACTTACATACGCTAAACTACCAACGGTTCGTGCACTTGCGAGTATCACAAGTTGAGGATGCAGTTGAACCCATTTTGGTGCAGCTAAATTGGGATCATAGGCCTAATCATGTTCAGAAACAAAACAACACTCAGGGAGGTTGTAAATTGTGTGACAGACTCCATTATGGGAAGTGTTGGTATGAGGGAAAACTAAAGTGTACAGGATGTGGGAAACCAGGTCATGCTATGAAGGATTGTAATGAAAACAAGGGAGTGCAGAAGGCTAATTATGCAAGACAAATGGGAGAGAGCAGGATCACTGTTTTATGTTTGTAATGCAATGACAGATGTGAAAATTAATAATTCCTGGTATATTGACAGTAGTAACCACATGACAGGTGATGAGAGGCTGTTAGTCAATATCCAAAGAAATTTGACATCCAAAGTGAAGATGGGAACCGGAGAAATTGTTCAGGTAGCTGGAAAAGGAACTCTAGAGATAGAGACCAAATTGGGTCGAAAACACATACAAAAAGTGATGCTGGTTCAGGACTTGAGGAAAACCTTCTCAGTGTTGGACAAATGATGGAACACGGTTACTACTTGGTGTTTGGAGGAAATGTGGTGAACATTTTTTATAGCTGGTCACTTGATAACCTAGTGGTTAGAGTGCAAATGACAAGTAACCGATGTTTTCCCTTGACAATGATGCCTGCAAATCAAGTTGCACTAAAAGCAAGTGTCACACATTGCTCACAGGTTTGGCATAAAAGGCTGGGACACTTGAATGAGAGAAGCCTTAAAATGCTGGAAGAACAGGAGATGGTGCATGGATTGCCTCACTTGGAAATGTCTACACAAGTCTATGAGGGATGTATGATGGGAAAGCAACACAGAGCTACATTCCCTTCTGAATCAACCTGGAGAGCTAAAAATCCACTAGAATTGGTTCACACAGACATCTGTGGTCCAATGCAAGTTAAGACTCATTCTGGAAATAAGTATTTTCTGTTATTCACAAATGACTACACCAGGAATGACGTGGGTGTACTTTCTGCGATATAAGTCTGATGCATTGGGGTGTTTTAAGAAATTTAAGGCAATGACTGAGTTGCAATGTGGATATAAGGTTAAATGTCTCAGAAGTGATAGAGGGGGAGAATTTCTTTCTCCAAGAATTTGATAAGTACTGCAGTGAGCTAGGAATTCAAAGACAGTTGACTGTGGCCTACACCCCTCAACAAAATGGAGTATCTGAGAGGAAAAATAGGACAGTGGTGGAAATGGCAAAGTCAATGTTACATGAAAAGAACCTTCCATATGAATTTTGGGCAGAAGCAGTGAACACTGCAGTTTACTTGCTTAATAGGTGTCCTACCAAAGCATTGAAGAAAACAACTCCTTTTGAAGCTTACAGTGGCAAAAGGTCAAGGATAGCTCATTTGAAAGTCTTTGGCTCACTTTGCTATGCACACATCCCCTCTAATCTCAGGCACAAGTTGGAAGAAAACAGTTGTAAGTGCATCTTTGTAGGTTATGGTGCAAGTGAGAAAGGGTACAAGCTGTATGATCCGATTTCAAGGAAGATTATTCTATCAAGAGATGTTACATTTGATGAAAATGCTTCCTGGGATTGGGACTGCACTATCAGCAATGAGGTGAAATTTCCAGCTATCACCGAGAATCAAAGTGCTAATGAGATCTGTGAATCTGATGAAGGTCCCCATTCTGAGCCATTTGTTACTCACCAAAGTGACAGTGTGATTGACCGGTCTCAGGTATATGATTCTACACTTAAAAAGTGGAGGAGTGTGAATGAAATTATGGCTTAGTGCTACATGTGTATTGTTGAACCTGAAAATTATGATGATGCAGCTAAAGATGAATCATGGAGAAAGGCAATGGAAGTTGAGTTGGAAATGATAGAGAAGAAGAATACTTGGCAGCTTGTTGAGAGACCATTTGATAAACCTGTCATTGGTGTCAAGTGGGTTTATAAGACTAAACTTAATCTAGATGGTACTGTGCAGAAAAATAAGGCTCGATTAGTGGCTAAAGGCTATTCACAACAACCTGGGATTGATTACAATGAAACCTTTGCCCCAAGTGGCAAGGTTAGACACCATTAGAACATTGATTGCTCTTGCTGCACAGAAGAAATGGAATTTGTATCAACTGGATGTTAAGTATGCGTTCCTCAATGGAGTATTAAAAGAAGAAGTGTATGTTGAACAACCACAAGGGTTTGTGAAAGAGAATGAAGAAACAAAGGTGTACAAACTGCATAAGGCACTGTATGGTTTGAAATAGGCTCCAAGGGCCTGGTATGATGAAATTGACGCATACTTCAACAATGCTGGCTTCAAGAAGAGTTCGAGTGAAGCAACTTTGTATGTTAAAGCAAGTGAGAATTCAAGTATCATTATTGTCTCCTTATATGTAGATGACATTGTATACACTGGTAGTAGTCCGCAAATGCTTGAAGAATTTAGAAATGACATGATGAAGCACTATGAGATGAGATATTTGGGATTGTTACACCACTTTCTTGGAATGGGAGTATTACAAACCGAGAAGAATATTTTCATACACCAAAAGAAGTATGCATAGAAGTTGATTAAGAAGTTTGGACTAAAAGACTGCAAAGTAGTGGCTACTCCACTTGCAATGAATGAGAGATTGAGCAAGATTGATGGAAGTGAAGCTACAAATGAAGGAGAATACAAACATATTATGGGAAGCTTGCTCTATTTGACTACAACCTAGGCCTGATGTGATGTTTGCAGCAAGTCTCTTGGCACGGTTCATGCATAACCCTACCAAGAAACACATGGGGACAGCAAAGAGAGTGCTGAGATACATTCACGAAACAATTGATTTTGGAATTGTTTTTGAAAAAGGGGAGGCAACTACTCTAATTGGTTACTGTGATAGTGACTGGGCAGGAAGTGAAGATGATATGAGGAGCACTTCTGGGTATGCATTTACTCTAGGATCTGGTGTGTTTTCATGGGCATCGATCAAGCAAAACACAGTGGCATTGTCCACTGGAGAAGCAGAATATGTTAGTGCTGCAGAAGCTACTTCCCAAGCAAAATGGCTGAGGTTTGTACTTGAGGACTGTTTAGGACCAAAAAAGTCACAGGAAGCCCAAAGACGTTTAAAGCCCAATATAATATATAATGTTGGTCATGCATTAATCCAACTTGTATTTTGGGAATCAATTCATTAAATAAATAATAGTGTCCATGCCATGCGAAGCCAATAATACATTTTTTATATGTCAATCACCTATCAAGCTCACATGAACCCAAGTCATGTGGTTTACAGGGCTTGCATGAGGGATTGTGGTGTGGAAGGTTACGGAGGTCCACAAGGCTCACACAAGCTCTTGGATAATAGAGACTTTGGGCTAGCTACTTGGGAGCACCAAAGTCCAAGCCCACTACTTAGAGTTCTCCAATATGGGTGAGCAAATGAGATGTTTTTCAAGCACTTTCTTTTACCCTTAGGAAATAATCATTTTCCAAATGCCTAGCTCTACCCGCTGGAAATAAGAATGTCCCAATGCTCCCCATTACCCACTGGAAACAAGTCAATTCCAACACTCTCTTTTACCCATACGAAATAGTCATTTTCCAATGCATAGTTTTACTTGTTGGAAAATAGCATGCCCCAGTGCTCCCTTTTAACCATTGAAAATAGGCTGGTTCCAAGCACCTCCCTTTACCTATTGGAAATAAAGGAAAACGCTCACCCTATATAAATTGGGAGGCATTTGATGGGCAAAATCAACCTCTCTTAGTTGTTGCAAGCTTCTCAGAAACCATGAGAACTCATCTTCCTTCCTCCCTTTGGCTGCTACAAGCATTCCAGCAGCCATCCCAGCCATCAACCTCAATCCTTTTGTTGCTGCAAGCATCCCAGCAGCCATTGACCAACATCTCTTGGTTTCTCAAGCTCCCCAGCAACCATTAGACCACTTTCCTTCCTCCATTTGGCTGCTGCAAGCATTCCAACATCCATCCTAGCCATTCTTTAGCCATCACAACCATGTCTCTTACTTTCTCAACCTTGAAATCCATCATCTTATCTATAAAGCCTCACCAAGCATAACTCCAAGCTTTTCCTTCATTCCAAGCTACAAACAACATAGTCTTCAAACCTCAAGCTTTTCCTCCCATCCTCATTCTCATGAAACTCTTAAATTCCCATAGCCATAGCCACGAACAATAAATTCTCAACACCCAAACTCAAGCATATCAAACACTAAGCCAAGCACAAGCACTCTCATTTGCTAAACTTGTGGGTCTTTAGCTCCCACACTCCAAGCTCTCATGCTAAGCTCATATAATCTCATATCAACATCAAGAAGTCATATTCAACTCTTCGTCAAGCTGCTGGAAACATCAACATCAAACACGCAGCCACTGGAAGAAAAACAGAGTACGCCCCTGGGACTTGCTTCTCCCTCGGGATGCTCTGGACCTAGTCCTCGCTAACTCAGAAAAAGGGGCAACGAAGTCTTGATCCATCACTCTATGACGGTCCGAGAATCAACAAGCCCGAAAGAGCCTTTCGATGGAAAAAGACCCCAACAAGGACTTTGGAGAAGAACAAGTTGAAGGAACTCAAATCATGTGTGATAACACATTAGCCATTGCTATGGCAAAGAATCCTGTCCTTCATCAAAAGACAAGACACATTAGCAGAAAATTTCATTTCATCCGAGAAGCAATCCAAGCCAAAGAGATTGAACTAGTGTACTGCATAATCGAGGAAAAAATCGCATACATACTTACTAAAGCTTTGCCTAAAGATTGATTTGCATATCGGCTAAAGGATTATAGGGGAGTGTTGGTGTGTAATCCTTCAGCCGCAACTTGGAGACAAAGAAACAATTCAAATGTTTATTTTAATAGTTGTTTTCAGTTTAAATGTACACCCTTGATCATAGTCCATGTGGCAATACTCTTTTGTATCTAGCTTAAGTGATAGATTAAGACATATGGCATCATCTCATGGGATGATACCAATTAAGGGCTGAGATTGTATTTCAGGTTGTTGAGTGAAGGATCTCCCTTCCTCTTCCATGTATAATGGCAACAAAATCTCCATTGAGAGTGAGTGTGTGAATTCCATATTTGATTCCATCATTCTCTCTCTGAAATTCTCTCAACATTCTCTGCAAGTTTCAAAAGGTTGCAGAAAAACTCTATTAAAATACACAGAAAACACACAAACATTAATAGGGGTTGGTTCAATGGGGCTTTGAATTTCAGCCTTTCAAAGTTGGCAAAGCCATAGCTAGCTAACTAGAGTTGGGGAATTAATGCTATACCCTCCATTTCTATTTCTTCTTTTGTCTATATAGACTAGATGGATTCCCTCTTTGTGTAAGAAAAGTGGTTGATTAGGTAAAATATATTATTCTACTCTACAAACTAGAAAACTAGAAAATTAATAAATAAATAAACTAAATGTGGAATTATAGGGGTATTCTTAGTTGGGTGGCATTGAAGCAGGTTTGAAATTTTGTGTGATTGTCTTTAAAAGTGGGAAGTGGCCAAGGAAAGGGGGATAAGTAGAGCCAGTGGCGGAGCCACCTAAGGACCAGTGTGGGCCCAGGCCCTCTCTCATATTTTTTTTATTTTATCATATTTTTACTTATATGTGTTGCTATATATGTTGGCTTCCTGGAGTAAAAACTGTAAAAATTCATGTTTTTTCTCCTTCTCTTCCTCTTTTGATTAACTTAAGCTTTGTGAATTCCTCTTTCCCCCATTTTACATGTCTAAGTAGGGCATCTTAATATTGGGATTCATGAACATTTTGTATATTTCTTATCTATGTTGAAGTATAAATGATTAAATTTTGAGTCTTTAATAATGTAGATGATGAGATTAATATTCAACCATGTTAAAATATGAAATTCATGACAATTATGATTGTAATAAATGGATAAATTAATAATCAGTATGAAATGATATTATTAACTTATTAACTCGGATAGCGCTTGAGGGCTCCTATTCGAATTATTTGATTTTTTTTTTGAAGGGCCCCCTCTAACGTGAAATCCTGGCTCCGCCACTGAGTAGAGCCCAAGAGCTAGGTAAAATTTTGCAAAATTTACTTGATTAATTAATATGCTAAAGAGAATGGAAAATAGTACAAATAAAATAACTAAGAATCAAGTTTAAAGATATGAGACCTATTATTTCATGCATTTAACTCCCATTTATCTCTATGTTCCAATTACAGTCATGAGCAATTCAATTACGCGCATTTCATCATAGTCAAAACACATGCAGCCTTAAAAACCTATTTTAGAGGAGAGAAATAGGAATAAGTGATAAAAACATTCAAAACTAATTAACACTAAGTTCTCTCACACAACTTTTCACTTACCTGTCGCATTTGGAAAAATACATCTCTACTAATTTCCTCTATATTAACAAGTTGAGTTGCTATGGATCCGAGGAGGGAGAGTCTTGTGTCGAATGATATGTTGCAGGGTTTTATGGAGGTTAGATGTACTAACCGCGCACTGAGCTTCTCTAAATCAATCTCCATAAATTTTGTCAACTCTTGTTGCCATTTTGTACGCATGAAACCTTTTCAAAATCACATGAACCCAAGTAATGTGGTTTACGGGGCTTGCACGAAGGATTGTGGTGTGGAAGGTTACGAAGGTCCACAAGGCCCACGAAAGCTCTTGGATAATGGAGACTTTGGGCTAGCTACTCGGGAGCACCAAAGTCCAAGGTCATTACTTGGAGTTCTCCAACGTGGGTAAGCAAATGAGATATTCTTTAAGCACTCCATATTACCCACTAGAAACAAGACAATTCTGACACTTCCTTTTACCCATAGGAAATAGTCATTTTTCAATGCCTAGCTTTACCTGTTCGAAATAAGAATGTCCTAATGCTCCCTTTTACCTGTTGGAAATAAACTAGCTCCAACACTTCCTTTTACCTATTGGAAACCAAAGAGAGCCTTCACCTTCTATAAATTGGGAGGCATTACCCAAGCAAAACCAACCCCTCTTGGTTGTTCCAAGTCTCTCAACAACCATGAGAACTCGCCCCTTATTAAACTTCGCAAGTATCCCAGCAGCCATCAACCAATTTTTCTTCAACCATCAAGCCCTTCCTTTAGCTGCTAGAGCATCACAACAACTTCTTGTGTTGGTTGCTGCCAAGGTCTGAAAATCGATATTATCGCGAAATATCGGCGATAATATCGGATTTTTGGAGCTGCGATATTTTGCACACCAACCAATTGGATTTCGTCAGAATGTCGAAAATATCGCCGAAAATGTCGGAGAAATATCGGCAGCGATATTATCGTGAAAATCCAACCTGAAATGGTGATATTATCGAAAATATCGGCGATATCGGGATCGATATTTTCGTGCAAGGCGGAGGAGGCGTGAGGAAGCATTGCAAGGCGGAGTGAGGCGTTGCAAGGCGGAGCGAGGCGGACCAAGGCGTGACAGATTTGGACTTGAACTGGAAGAAATTTTGAGACTGGAATTGGCTGCTGCTCTGCGAGGAAGACGACCTCGCGAGGAAGACAACTCGCATGTTATCTTTTTTTAGGTTTATTGTAATGAAACGACGTCGTTTTGATTGAAGGGTTTTAAAAAAAACTAAAAGTGAAACGACGTCGTTTCACTTGGAGTGTTTTTTAAAAAAAAACACACGCAAGTTTCTGTCTTTTTTTTTTTCCTTCCCTTTATTTATTTATTTTTTTTTGGACGAACTTTTCCTTCCCTTTATTGTAATAAACTTAAGGCAAGAAGAAAAATACATGAATTTTTTTTTTTTTTATTCTCCTTGTTGCTCATGGAGGGATTCGAACTCTTGCTTCTGTGAGAAACAACCAAGCTCCTTATCCAACTCAACTGTGTACGTGTTTGTGATTATATTTTCGGCGTGTAATATTTATAACGTCTTTAAAATGTCTGTAAGCTAATATTTATTATATAGGATAAAGTGTAAAATATTATAGTAATTCATTATATATAAATGATTATGGTGTGTTTAATCTTTTTTCATTAATTACTACATATTTTCTACACTCACAGTGTTTGCCAGCTCGCTATATAATCAACTTAAATCAATTAAATCCATCATGCAATGCATTTCCTTTCAATTTTTTTTATGATAAACTAATAGATAATTGACTAAATAAACATCCTGCAAAGTTTCAATAAAAATTTCCAAGTTTTTCTTACAATTTCCGTGGTTTTTATTCAATTTTTATCGATATCGATAATATCCTGATATTTCCATCGAAATTTCCGTGTTTTTGGCCTATCGATATTTTCGATATCACCGATATTTTAGACCTTGGTTGCTGCAAGCATCCCAGCAGCCATCAACCCCTTCTTCAATCATCACACCTCCTTCCTAGTTGTTGCAAGCACCCCAGCCATAATCTCCTCTCCTTGAAATCCATCATCTTCTCTATAAAGCTTCACCAAGCATAACTCCAAATTTTCCCTTCCTTCCAAACTATAAACACCATAGCCTTAAAACCTCAAGCTCTTCCTCCCATCCTCACTTTCTTGAAACTCTTAAATCCCCATAGCCATAGCCACAAACAATAAATTCTCAACACCCAAACTCAAGCATATCAAACACCAAGCCAAGCACAAGCATTCTCATGCTAAACTTGTGGATCTTTAGCTCCCACACTCCAAGCCCTCATGCCAAGCTCATATAATCTCATATCAACATCAGCAAGTCATCTTTAACTCTTCGTCAAGCTGCCAGAAACATCAGCACAAAACATGCAGCCGCTGGAAGAAGAACAAAGTACTCCACTGGGACTTGCTTCTCCCTCGGGATGCTTTGGGCTTAGTTCTCGCTAACTCAGAAAAAGGGGCAACGAAGGCTTGACTCACCACTCTATGGCGGTCTAAGAATCAACAAGCCTAGACGAGCCTTCCGACGGAAAAAGACCTCAACAATATGATTTTTTTTATTTTTATGATATTTACTAACCTCTTGGAACGTGTACTTGAGTGACAGTATTTACCGGGCTGATCTTGAGTGCGAAATTTAAATATAGGTCCTCACATGGTCTCACACGAACAAAAAAAACATGCCTTGTGATATGGTGTGGTAATCTTGTGTAGTTGGTCATCGGTTTGTTCATTAAGGTCATTTTATGAAGATTTTTTTTAAATTTCGAAAAAAGAAGTAAAAAAGGAACCAATGGAGCACACAAGTGTGACTCAAACCTGCACATATAATGAAATTCAAAGTGCAAGAACCAACTTCACTAGAGCCACAATTGTTTAAATATGTTGTATGGTGACTTGTGTGCATATATATCTTTCGTTCAAGGATTCTTCAAATAAGTTTATTTAAAGGGCACCCTTGTAAGGCCCACTCTGCATTATATATCCCTCAAATAAAATTATTTGAGGGATCCCTCAATGGAAGCTGTATATATATATACATTTAAAAAATTTTTGGGGCCCTCCAAAACTGAGGATCATGTGCAATGACACTACTTTGCACTGTGTTAGGACCACCCCTAATGATTTAAATTATTTTGATGAAAGTTTCTTTATTTATGTATTTATTTTTTTAAGTGATTTAACTCAAAAACAAAATTAAAAAAAGTTATAATCCTAACCCACTGTCACACCTGCATTCATCATTTTCGCTAACCTAAAAAGACTAACCCGAAGGGCTTTGGGGAAAGTTTATTCAAATTCTCTGACCCCAAAGAAAAAGCAAAGTATACTAGTAGCTTACCCAAAAATACAGTAACTTACCCAAAAATAATCGCATACGCATGTAAATTCGCATTCGCTATGGTAACAAAATACAGTAACTTACCCAAATATAATCCACCTATCTAGTAATATTTTATCTTTGGATCACTAATAGACAAATTTAATACTAACACGTTACGTCTTCTTGAAAAAGTAAATAGAAAAATAAACCTTCCAATACACATAATACTATCTTGCCCCAAAATAATTACCGTGCTAATTTTTTGTGTGCATGCTTCGACACAAAGTAAAGTGCCCATGACTTACCTTTTTAAGTCCATTCTTAACTTTTCTTCTTGTTGACCACTCTCGCACACTGTATATAGGCCGACCCTCTATTTTTTTCATGTATATGTGAGCGGTGTTGCACGGCCTTTACTACATACACCTCAAGAAAGAAAATTCCTCCCAAGTCAAAAGTTAAAACACGAGGTATAATTGCTTTAATATTTTTTTATATACAAGCGATATTTTATTTTAATCTAATCTAAACTACGGCTAAGGAGATTCAAACTTGACTAAGTTCATGTATGCGGTAGAACAACTTAATTAATTTCGATTACATCTACTTATAATATTTCTTTCTGTTAATTAGTATGGATATCTATATATTAAGGTAAAGTATAAACTTTATGGATGGATAATTCTTTTTGTCTTTTTCTTTTTTTCTAATAACGCTGAAGTAAGTATATTTCATGTCAGATGTTGAAGCTAGGGAATTACCAACAAGGTATAATGGAGGGTCATCCTCCTGGTGGCAGTAAGAACAAGGGCAAGGAAATCAAGATCGAGAGGGGCATAGAGAAGAAGCAGCAAACTAGAAGAGAAATCAAGGTCAGTAGGAGGAGGAAGCAGTACAAAATTAAGATGGCCAATGATGATGAGGCGGGCCCATCTAGTCGTTGTAATCCAATATTAGGGTATAAGCAACTTTTGCCACATCACCAAGAAATTGACGAGCTTGTAACTGAAAAAGAGTTTATGAACTTTTTTTCTCATCATCTCCTAGGTCCATGCATGGATGACAAGTCATCACTTACCAGTTCTTCAGAAGATTATCTCAGATTGAAGACTCCATGAATAGGTTTAAGCTTTATTTAAATGTGTTAGGTCAAATTATGAATAGGTTTTTCTCATCATCATATGTTACTGGTTTTGTCTTTATGAAACCTCATCACAATAACTATTTCTTTCTTTATTTGAGCATAACTTGATTGATATTCAATTTTTTGTTTTTATTTCTATGGTGTGATTATAATTTTTTTAGCCAATTTTGAAAGATGTTTCAAGTTTGAATGCCCCCATTGATAGATAAATAGACTTTTTTCTTTCAAGCTATATTATATGTAAATCAAACTTTTGCCTTTTTTTTTTACCATCTATTGTTAAATGCATCTGCAAATACGTGAAATTTTTTCTTTTGCCAAATGATAGATATCATTGATAAAAGTCGAAAGGCTCGATTACAATACCCTACACATGAAATCAATCACTTGAACCTATACTCATACCCAAACAAGAACCCAATACCGGTTTGAATGGGACAAAAGATAATCACGAATATGGTACTCCTCCAATTATAGTGCTAAGGGCTCGAATCTAGCAACAAAGCGAACTTGCTAGAGTACAGCCATGTGAAATCCGTGAAATCTTAAATAATATAATTTTCTTTTTGGAAAGATCATAATATCGACATAAACATTAGTTCTAAACAGTTTTAAAAAATTGTTGTAAATATCATTAATTATGTCAACGTTCACTTGGGGGTCATTATATAATGTTTTATGAGTTCAGATCCTTAATAATGTGAAAAGGGAACTTAGGATGGAGAAGCTTCCAAGTAACCCTAACTCTATATACAAGAGTATGAGATGAAAAACACACTCTAATAAATTATGTCATCTTTCACTCTGTTCATCACTTTGTATTAGCACGATCAGTAAAATTTCTTTCTTTTAATTTGCCTCACCCATCGTTCATTATGCTCGCATTAGAGGATCTATTTCTTATTCATAAATCTGGAATGGGAATTTTTTTTCTTTTGTCTTTTGGTTCAATGTTGACGCTTCTGTCAATCCGAATGCACAACACATGCTTTGACAGTTCGAATGAAAATTGATATTACCAGCAAGAGACTATGCTACTATGCTTAGCATACAAACAACTGTTATTACAGATTTAAATCAGTGTTTTCAAAGGCATGCTTTCGCGCGCGCGTCGGAGCGCGCGTTGAAGCGAGGCGGCCGGAAAACGCCCGAGGCGGTCAGCTGTTTCGCGAGTTGCACGTTTAGCGCAGGGAAGGCGTGAGGAGGCGTTGCAAGGCGTTCCAAGGCGGAGCGAGGCGCAGGAGAGCTGACACTCTGAAACGGAAGAAATTTTCACCATTCTGCAAATTGGGTGCGGCTCCAACGCAGCGAGGAAGACGACCTTTTTTTCACAGGTTTTTTTCTAACAAAACGACGTTGTTTGATTGAAGTGTTAAAAAAAAACTTAAAGTGAAACGACGTCGTTTCACTCGGAGTGTTTTGAAAAAGAATAAAAAAACACACACATGTTTCTTTCTTTTTTTTGCTTCCCTTTTTTTTTCCCCACTTGTTGCTTTCCTTTATACAATCAATGTTCTTGCCTTTTCTATTTCCAGCCGGTCTCTACTTACCCTTTTCTTTTCTTTTTTTTCTTTTTTTTTTTTTCTAAATTAATATATTAACACATGGAATTATATATATATAGTAAAATCCTAATTTCTACCCTTACCAAATAATCTCCATCAATTTGAAGAATTCTCTTCATCTTTCGACTACAAGTAAGTATTTTATTTTTCTTTCTAATTCTTGTAAGTATTTTATTTTTTTCTCTAATTCTTTGCAACTATAATTTGAAGTTCCGTATAATTTTTTTTCAATTTTTTGAAAAATATATTAGTTATCTTATTCGTTTATGTGATATAGTAGAAATTTGACGTACATATTTTATGTTTTGGGATTGATTATTATATTTTGAATGATAATTAGTACTTATATTTAATTATATTTAAAAGATTGTTATGGTTCAATAAAAATTAGTTGTACAATTTAATTATATTGTATTATTCAAAAAAAAATTCTTATGAAAATAAATTAATGTTCAAAAGGCTTACGCCTCAACGCTTCAAGGCTTACGCCTCGCATAGCGCTACTAAAAACGCCTCGCCTATACGCCTCGCCTTTGAAAACATTGATTTAAATAGTAAATTTTCTTGGTGGAGTCGCAAAAGAAAAGAAAATGTTAAGAACCTTTTGTTAAGAAAGCATTCTTGCATGCCTGCTCTAAATAACCATAAGTATGGCCAGGGAGAGACCCACAGTGGGGTCAATGGGGTCAAACGACCCTATGGACTCCATGAACACAAGGTAGAAGGTCCCTTTGAATTGGTGTGTGACCCCATGAATGGGTGAAAGAGCAGGCTGCAGATATGAGGAAGAAGAAGCTGAACAGAGGTTCTGTTTTTTTAAAAAGAAGCTGACCAAAACGGCGTCGTTTTGGCCCAGCTTCTAATTTTTTTTTAAAAACAGGCTGGCCAAAACGGCGTCGTTTTGGACCAGCCCAGCGAAATTTTTTTTAAAACACGCTGTCTTATGGTTGGGCTCTCATGCAATGCCTTTCTATTCGAATTTATATACACCAAATTTTCAAGAAAGGAATGCCCTCAACCAATGGGACAACACCACGTCGTTGATAACTTCCTTTTTTTTCATGAACTGAGGGGTGAGCTAACTTTTCTAAGTCATCGTATGCGTCTTGGAACCACTTGTGACACACAACTTAACTTCGCACATGACAAGCAACTTAATTCATGCACTAACAAATTTTTACTTATTTTTTTTATATAATAAATTATTTTTGCATGTGCGTAAAATTGTGATTTGTACGATAAAAAAATGGATACGGATCTTCTGCTATAATTTTATCTGCCATAATAGTATAACTAGCTGCAATGAATTTTTTTTTTTAAAAGACCTGGCCAAAACGACGTCGTTTTAGTCCAGGTCTTTGAAAAAAAAAAAATTAAACAGATTGTAACAAACCCTCATAACTCCAAAACCCCCATTTCCTAAACCTCAAACCTAACTCCCCAATCTCCACCTCCCACAAACCTTTAACCCTCTCCCCCACCAAGCCTTTAAAAAAAAATTTGAACTTTTACACTATGACCCTACGAGATCGATTCCTGGGTCCGTCCCTAAGTATGGCCTAACAAAAAAAAAACAATAAACAATTAAGAAAATTGACCTTACTAATGTCAGCAATTTTGGCGGAGTTTCTGATGAACTTGGTTGTGATGGCAAAGTGAGACTCAAAACGTAGACAAAATACTTGCTGCCCTAGTTGTAATAATATTAAGTCATGATAAGAATATTCATTTCAATTGTCCTCGTCTCGTCGTCTTTGCAAATCTATTGAAAAATTGGGAGACATCCAGAAGGGCATGTATGTTTCTCCTTCTAAAGCTGGTAAACGGCTAGTCGTCCTTGAGCTTGCGTGTTGAGGAAGGACGACCTTCAGTTGCTTGGCCTCCTTGCTAAACTTGTCATATCTCTTTATCATTGGCCTTCTTGGTTTTCTGGTTCTCCTTGCTTTTCTCCATCTTGATTTCCTTGCCCTTGTTTTTCTTGCCTTGTTGACCTTCCATTTTGTCTAGCTAATTGATTCTCCTAGCTTCAATACATATATTGCATATGTAATATTTAGTTACATATTTCAGCATTATTAGAATAAAAAAAACTTAAAATAACAATTATGAACTTGTACGTACGTTAGCCATGCAGTGATGAGATTATACAACCGATGATATTTTTCTGGCCATATATATAATTAAAATATATATTTTTTAATTATCAAAATATAATTAAAATAGATTAATTCAAGTTTATATTACTTGTTCACATGTATACATAAATATATCATAATTACGTAGACATATAAACGTAAAGCACAGCAAAACCTTGCACTGAGAACCAAGAAAAAAGAAAGGCTACAGCTTTTTCTTTGTAGATGTGGTTATGAGGAGGGTTTTTCACTTGTATGGCAGCAGTGGTCAAAACAAAAGAAAGTAATTACAGAGGATGGGAGTGGACTTAAAGCAAGGTAAGTTTTGGGCAAGTCAACCATGAGTCAAAACGTGCACTCCAAATATATTATATATATTTCATGATGGGAATGGTATAAAATCGGTGGGTCGATTTTTGTAGTAGTGATACTAGTTTAATTATTTTGGGTAATTAGCCTACTCGAAAAATCATAAGCTATTTGGTATGCTAAGGGTTAGTTTGGGATTGCTGTTACTTTTAAAAAAAGTTGCATGCTTATGTTGTGTTTTGAAAATAATTAGCTATAAAGTAAAGCAACTTCATGTTTGGTAAACAATATTTTTAAAGTACTGTTAATACAAAAAGTAGTGTCAAAACCGTTTGGTAAATTTTAATATGACACTATTGTAACTATGAATAATGACTAAAATAGACATTATGTTGAAAGTGTTATGCGCTAATTATGTGGTGGTAGTGGTTGTGGTAGAGACCGTGGTGGTGAAGGAGATGGAGGTGAAGGTGGTGGTTAAAGAGGTGGTGATGAAGGTGGAAGTGGAGTAGTGGGGATGGCGATTGTGAAGGTGGAGGTGGAGGTGCAGTGGTAGACCTATTAAGGCGCAAGGAGGTGCATATGCACCTCCCCTCGCAGGAAAAACCATTGTAGATGCTTCAAATTGCACATTTGCTCAGCTGATAGTTGTGCACTCCAGGTGTTCAAAAAATGACACAGCCAAAGTCTATTTGCTGCGTTGCACTGCTTTTTTAAAAAGTTCTGGCCAAAACGACATCGTTTTAGGCCATGCAAAAAGAAAACTTAAGAGGAGGCATACTGCAATTCATGGGCTTTCAACAACATGTATAGGCCTGCATTTCATGGGCTTTAAAAAGTCTTTAAACATGTTTTCCTTTCTTATTTAAACAAGGATTACAAAAAGATTTTTAAGAGAAGGAAATCAATTGGGTTGCTATTACTGCGTTTTTTTCCTTCTTCACCAAAAGTAAGTTTGTTGTGCTGGTTTTTTTTTTCCTTCTTGACCAAAAGCCAATTCGTTTCTTCTTCATTTTTTCCTTTTTTTAGTTTTCCCCCTTCTTTGTAATATGCCTTTTCTTTTTTCTTTTTTTTTTTTTATTTATTTTATTTATTTAGATTTGGCCTTATGTCGGTCCCATAGTTTTTTGGTTTTCGTTAATTAGAGATGAGTTCCACGAGGTGATGTAAAACAGATGGCAGACGCAACTGAAGAGGAGTTGCAGCTACGCACACGCAAAGGCAAATCGGGTGATGAGCACAAAATTAATACAAGTTTTATCCTTAAATTTATATTTGTTAGTATTTTCTTTTGTATTATGTAAATCTATTAGAGTATTTGTATTGGTTATTTTCAATATTTGTTTTTGTATTTAATGAGTGGTTGTTTGTAGATATTAATTGTCTTCCACCAATAGCATGAGAAGGAGGAGAAATAGGCAATGTGTTGCAAAAAGAGAGAAGAACTCAAGTTGGATTTGATGACTTTGCATTTTACAGCTCATGCTGTACAGTCCATTTGCAGGCCTGAAAACCGAATTCTCCCATGCTCAAATGAATAAATATCCTTCATGAAATTTGTTCATTAAGATGTCGACTAACACATATCCAAAAATTGGAGCAATTGGATAAAAACTCAATCCACAGGCTGTCGTACACGAAGACAGGTTCTAGAAGACAGCTTGCACATGCAGCTGGAATGAAAGGGACTTCATGCTTCTATAAATAGGCAGCAACTCAAGAGGGTAGGAGATCAGAAATTCAGAGGAGACACACGGGAAAGAGAAGGAAAGAAAGAAAGGAAGAGAGAGAGAGAGAGAAAGTGAGAAAGAAAGAGAACAAGGATGGAAAGGAAAGAACCGAGAGCTAATAACTCTCTTAAAATTGTTCTTCACCTTTCTTAGTTCTCATTTAATTCATGTATTTTAGTTTCTTTGTTTTGTTTTAATTATTTATTATGTCTAGCTAAATTACTTAACTAAGGTTGGATGAAACACGATTATTAAATACAATTCTAGTTTTTATCTTCAATTCTCAAATATTGTGGTGTTCAATGATTATAATTTTCACTTCACTTGATTAATAGATTAATCTTCTTTTCACCACTTCTATCATGTATTGTGACATATAACATGTATTTGTGGTAGTTAAGAGTTTGAATTAATCTATTAATTCATCCTTGGTTTATATTTCTAATTTACCAATTTCTTTGATATTTTGTTATTCAAATAAACTTTTTCACATAGGATGCTTAGGAAACTTTGATCCTTTGTAGTTAAATAATTTTGTTTACATTTTATGCTTAGAATTTGTACTTATGAAGGGAAGGAAAATTTACTTATGATCTAAAATACAAACTTAATTGATAAATCTTGAGAAAGCAGTAGATTGATTTCTACATTGCTACTCTATGGGAATTGAAAGATAAATAATTAGGATCTTATGGAATAATGGTGTGGATTCTAATACCTTAGTTATTTTCCTTATAAATTTAAATCTTAATTTCAGTTTATTGTCATTTCCATATTTGTTTTATGTTTATTTAATTTTCTTTATCAACAAACAAATCACCATTTGAATCAACTAGGTTGGCAATGAAATTAACTTGGGTATAATTGGTTTTCAATTTTTACACACAATCCCTTGGGTACGATCTCGCTCTTACACGCTTATGCTATATTCGATTCGTGCTCTTGCGAGTTTATAAATTTTAAAAAGAAACCTCTTTTGAGGCACAACAAGTTTTTGGCGCCGTTGCCGGGGATTGCAATGGAAAACTAATCAAATTTTGGTTAATTAAATTCTTCCACTAGTTATAATTTAGTTTTGTAATATATATAAAACTTTAAAAAAAATGAAATTATAAAATATATAATAATAAAAAAAATATTTAGATTTTGTCAATTCTCTTGTTTTTATTGTAATATCATTGTGTATTAATTTTTCATTTCTTTGTTTCAGTTGTATCATCAAAGCTTCTTTTGGTGCAGCTTTGGACTTGGAAGAAGTTTCATATTTTATTTTAAGAAAGTTCATTTCTTTTTTCTTTATGTCAATTTGTGTGCTTGTTTCTATTGCTTGAACTTATTTGTGTGCTTGTTTTTACAGGTATCATAAGATTTTATTGGAGGAGTGAAATTAAAGGTGCGTCTTGGACACCTGGTAAGAAAATTCTAACCCTTCTTTTAATTTCTTGCTTGAATTTTCTTTTTGTTTTATTTTTATATTGTTTTTCTCGCATATAAGTAATTAGTAAATTTAAAATTTATAGGCCCTTCTTGAAAGACGTTAACTTGTGGTAACTTCAGTAAATAACTTCTAAACATTACAGTGTCTAGGAAAGTTCTTTAAGGAGGCACCTTCGGTGTTTAAGAAGGACTGGGTTTTAAGTGGGACCATTGTGACCCCTCCACCCTTCCCGGAAAAGACCTGGCTATGATTTTTGGAGGCCTTTCACTAGTCATCCTTAAGTTTGCTCTTAAGAGAAGGATTTGTTTAGAGCTTTAAAATAAAATAAAAAAACCTATAATTTTTGCTTATTTGTGTGGTCATTTTTGTATTTTCTTGTATATTTTAATTTTTGCTTATTTATTTGTGTGGTTATTTTTGTATTTTCTTGTTTATTTTATGTTTGGTCGTCGTTCTCAAAATTTAGACTTAGAGCCTTTCGACCCAGAAATTGAAAGGACGCTTAGGGAAGAACGAAAACCTAGGATTGTGATAACCAACCCTCTCGTTTGAAATGGCAGCAATTGAGCCAGAAAGAACTCTGTTGGAGTGCTTTGCTCCTGTCACCACTAATTCCCCATCTTGCATAGTGTTACCTAACACCAATGCAACCAGCTTTGAGTTGAGAACTCAAGTCATTCAACTCTTGCCCAATTTCCATGGTTTAGACCAAGAGGATCCTTACCTGCATGTCAAAGATTTTCTTGAAATTTGTTCAACATTCAAATTTCAGAACTTTTCTGATGAAAGTGTCCGACTCTCGTCTCTTCCCATTCTCTTTGAAAGATAAGGCCAAGTCATGGCTCAATTCCCTTCCTTCTGGTTCCATAACTTCTTGGGACCAACTTGTACAAAAATTCTTGTCAAAATTTTTCCCCATGTCTAAAACCAATGGGCTTAGGAGAGAAATTTCTGAGTTTAGACAAAGTGAAAGCGAACAATTTTACGAAAGTTGGGAAAGGTTCAAAGACCTTACTCTTAAATGTCCCCACCATGGTTTTGAAAAATGGAGATTGGTTCAATCCTTCTACAATGGGCTAACTCAGACTAGTCGCAATATGATTGAATCTATGAATAGAGGATCTTTCTTACAACTTAGGGAAGTTGCAGCTTATGAATTCCTTGAGAACTTATCCGTGAATTCTCAACAATGGGATTTTTCCAACACCCCTGATAAGCAAATTAGGGAACCTAAGAAAGGAGGGATGTATGAAGTCAGAAGCGATTCTGATCTCGGGATTAAAATAGAGAGTTTGACCCGTAAAGTTGAGGCTCTAGCATTGAGCCAAAACATGAACTCTGTCAACAAAGTCCACACTGAGATTTGCTCTTTGTGTTGTAGCCCAACGCATTTAGAACAAACATGTCCTTCTAGTCATGGTTATGCTGAGAACAATGAACAGGCAAATGCACTCAATTATTATAGAAACCAGTTTCCTAGTCCATTTTCTGAAACATACAATCCAAATTGGAGGAATCACCCAAATTTCTCTTGGAGGTCAAATCAACCTCAAAATTCTGGAGGAAACCCATCTCAAAATAATCAGTTTCGTCAACCTCCTGCCCCTCAGCCCACTCCACAATTTGTTGCGACACAGCAACAACAATCATCTTCTTTGGAGGATTCAATCCAAAAGTTCATGCAATTAACTGGTCAGGCTATTAATGATGTCAAAGCTTCCACCCAACAAAATACTCAAGCCATTTCGAAGTTAGAACAACAAATGGGCCAGTTAGCAACTGTTGTGGGAGAGAGAGAAAAGGGTAAGTTTCCTAGCCAGCCTATTCCGAATCCGAAGGGTCAATTTGTGATTAATAACCCATCAAGTTCTCCAAATTCTAATGAACATGTTCAGTCCATCACCACTCTTAGATCTGGGAAACAAATTGATAATCGGGATTCAGAGCCACATTTGAGTGATAAGGATGAGTTAAAAGAAATAGAAACACAAAAGTCTAAAGAGAGTCATCCTCATGCAATATCACCGACTCCATCTGATACTCCTAGGAATTTCATTCCAAAAGCTCCATTTCCTCACCGGTTAGCAAATTCAAAGAAGAGAGCACAATTTGGTGATATCCTAGAGGTGTTTAAGCAAGTTCAAATCAACATCCCATTCCTAGATGCAATCAATCAAATTCCTTCCTATGCTAAGTTCTTAAAAGATCTTTGTACATTTAAGAGGAAGACAAATGTTCCAAAGAAAGCCTTTCTAACTGAGCATATCAATTCCATCATTGAGAATAGGATTCCTATCAAGTACAAGGACCCCGGTTGTCCTACCATCGCTTGCATGATAAGTGATCACCATATTGAAACGGCTTTGTTAGACTTAGGGGCAAGTGTGAATTTATTGCCATACTCAATGTATGAACAATTAGGCTTAGGAGAGATTAAACCAACTAAGATATGTCTCTCTTTAGCTGACAGATCTGTGAAAATCCCTAGAGGCATTGTTGAAGATGTTTTGATCAAGGTTGATAAATTCTACTTTCCTGTAGATTTCATTGTCCTTGATACACAACCTGTACCTTCAGGTCAAAAACAAATTCCAGTCCACCTTAGGCCGTCCATTCCTTGCCACATGCAATGCAAATATGAATTGCAGGAATGGATTAATGAATATCTCATTTGGCAATATGACTGTTGATTTTAATATTTTCAACATAAGCAAGCAACCACCAGATGATGAAGGGATTAGTGAGATCAGCTTGATTGAGACTATGGTGGAAGATTCTTTTCATTACTCTAGCATTAAGGACCCATTAGAGGCATGCTTAGCTCACTTTGGGGCTAACTTTGACTTCCAAAATCTTTTGATGAAGTCAATGCATTGTTAGATTCTGTTCCGTATATTGAAACGCCCACTTGGAAACTTAAGGTTGAACCTCTTCCTCTTTCCATGTCACCCCCACTTCCTTCCATCATAGAGCCCCCTAAGCTGGACTTAAAGCCATTACCTGATACTCTCAAGTATGTGTTCTTAGAGTCTTCTGAAACCTTGCCTGTAATCATAGCTTCAGACCTTAATAAAGAACAGGAAGGTAAACTTCTCAAAATGCTTAAAGAACATAAGGAAGCCATAGGGTGGTCTATCGCTGACATTAAAGGTATTGCTCCTTCTATTGTCATGCATAGGATTCATCTGGAGGACAATGCCAAAAATTCTCGAGAACCACAAAGGCGGTTGAATCCTTCCATGAAGGATGTTGTTAGAGATGAAATATTAAAGCTTTTAGATGTTGGGGTGATATACCCAATTTCTGAGGAGTAAGTGGGTGAGTCCTGTGCAAGTAGTGCCAAAAAAGTCTGGTATCACAGTTGTCAAAAATGAGAAAAATGAGCTCATTCCTACACGAGTCCGAACTGGATGGCGTGTATGCATCGACTATCGAAAGTTGAATTCTGTCACTAGGAAAGACCATTTTCCTCTACCTTTCATTGACCAGATGTTGGAGAGGTTAGCAGGTCATGCATATTACTGTTTCTTGGATGGTTATTCTGGTTATAACCAAATTCCTATTGCACCTGAGGATCAAGAAAAAACCACATTCACATGCCCTTTTGGAACATTTGCCTACAGACGCATGCCCTTTGGGTTGTGCAATGCACCTGCTACATTTCAGCGGTGTATGGTCTCTATATTCTCTGATACGGTAGAACGATTCTTAGAGGTTTTCATGGACGATTTTTCAGTATATGGATCATCGTTTGATGAATGTTTGCACCATCTTTCTCTGGTATTAATTCGTTGCAAAGAGAAGAATCTTGTGCTTAACTGGGAGAAATGTCATTTCATGGTGAAAAAAGGGATAGTGCTAGGACATGTAATTTCTTCTGATGGTATAGAAGTTGACAAAGCCAAGGTAGATTTGATTTCAAATCTTCCACCTCCACGAACAGTGAGAGAAATTAGATCATTCCTAGGCCATGCTGGATTTTACCGTAGGTTCATCAAAGATTTTAGCAAAATCTCTCGTCCTTTGTGTAGCTTGCTTGCTTGCCAAAGATTCTGCTTTTGTCTTCAGTGATGATTGCAACCATGCTTTTGAAAAACTCAAGGCACTTTTGACTTCTGCACCTATCATTCGTCCTCCAGATTGGAGTGTTCCTTTCGAAATCATGTGTGATGCTTCTGATTATGCGATAGGTACTGTCTTGGGACAGCGAATTGCCAAGCTTCCCCATGTCATTTACTACTAGTAGAACTCTTTCTGATACCCAACTCAATTATTCTACCACTGAGAAAGAACTGCTAGTAGTTGTCTTTGCCTTAGACAAGTTTAGATCTTATCTTTTAGGATCTAAAGTCATTATCTACTCAGACCATGCAGCGCTGAAGTACCTTTTGTCTAAAAAGGATGCTAAACCTCGTCTTATCCGTTGGGTTCTTTTGCTTCAAGAATTTGACATTGAAATTCGGGATAAAAAAGGTTCTGAGAATGTTGTAGCAGACCACTTGTCTAGACTAATTGTTGAGTCTAGTGAGAATTCCATTCCAATCACTTGAAACATTTCCTGACGAGCATCTTATGCATGTCTCATCCATTCCTTGGTTTGCTGATATTGTAAATTATCTTGTTACTAGTGAGATGCCCTCTCATTGGTCAAAACAAGATAAATCAAAGTTTTTAGCCATGGTCAAACATTTCTTCTGGGATGATCCTTATTTATTTAAGTATTGCCCCGATTAGATCATAAGGAGATGCATTCCAGAATATGATCAGACCAATATCCTATCCTTTTGTCATGACCAAGCTTGTGGAGGTCACTTTAGTGCCAAGAAAACTGCCGCTAAGATCCTACAATGTGGATTTTACTGGCCTTCTCTTTTTCGTGATGCTTATTCATATTGCAAAGCTTGTCAGCGTTGTCAACAATTAGGGAGTCTTTCTAGAAGAAACATGATGCCATTGAACCCTATCCTCATTGTCGATGTATTTGATGTTTGGGGTATTGACTTTATGGGACCATTTCCTAACTCTTTCGGTAATTTGTACATTCTTGTTGGAGTTGATTATGTGTCTAAATGGATTGAGGCAGTTGCATGCAAAACAAATGATCATAAGGTTGTGGTCCGTTTCTTGAAAGAGAATATATTTTCTCGTTTTGGTTCACCTCGTGCTATTATTAGTGATGGAGGTAAACATTTTTGTAATAGGTCATTTGAGCAATTAATGAAACAATATGGCATTACACATCGAGTTGCAACTCCCTATCACCCCCAAACAAGTGGTCAAGTTGAAGTGTCAAATAGGGAGATCAATCATATTTTAGAAAAGACAGTTAATCCTAGTAGGAAAGATTGGTCTTTAAGACTCACTGATGCTTTGTGGGCTTACCGTACATCATTCAAAACTCCCATAGGAATGTCCCCGTACAGACTTGTGTATGGAAAGGCATGTCATTTACCTGTTGAGTTAGAGCATCGAGCTTACTGGGCTGTGAAGCAACTTAATTTTTCTCTAGATAAAGCAGGAATTCAAAGAAAACTCCAACTCAATGAATTAGAAGAAATTCGAAATGATGCATATGATTGTGCTAAATCATATAAAGCCCGGATGAAGGTGTTTCATGACAAACAAATTTTGCGAAAAATGTTTGAGAATGGTCAGAAAGTCCTTCTGTATAATTCTCGTTTGCATCTTTTCCCTGGTAAACTAAAATCTCGTTGGTTGGGCCCTTTCATTGTTCGTACTTTTACCCTCATGGAGCTATTGAGATTGAAAATCCCAAAAATGGAGACATATTCAAAGTGAATGGTCAAAGACTGAAACCATTTGTTGAGTTGAAATCCCCAGAAGTAGAGGGGATATTTCTTGACAAACCTGTTTATCACGACTGATTATTCTGCGTGTCTGGATAGATTTTAGTTTTCTTTTTGTGTGTTTTAATTCATTTTGGTCTTTATTTATTTTTTGCTTGGATTTTTTTTTATATTTATTGTCTTTTATTCTGCAATGGATAAATACCAAAGGGATTGGCACGCATATTTTCCAGGTATTATCTTTCTATTTCATTTACCCTCTTATTTCATACATTTGCTATGCTTTTATTCTGAATTTCTTGTTTCGCTTTGCTTTTATTACTGTAATTCTTTCTTTCTTTTACTTGTTTATGTATTTAATTTGTTGTTAAAGTTTGGGAAGTAGATTGCTTCATGATTGCACACACGGAAATTTAGCTCAAAATACTTATTCATTTCATAAACATGTGATTACATACACAAATGTGAAAATGCATACTTAAAATTTTCAATCACATGTTTGTTTCCAGATTCTGAGCAACCTGAGGCATCATGCTAATTGCCTCTACTTGCTCTTACTTGTAGAACCTGCAAAAGTTCGACATGATCATTATTTCTCTTCTGCAGTGCTTCTACATTCTGGTTGGCCAAGTATAGCCGTTTCTGGAGTCCGCCACCAGAGCTTTCAAGGAGGCCACCTCCTCACTCAGTGCTGAACACTCTCGTGTTCTCGCAAGTAAGCGCAAGCCCAGATTTGTGGCCGAGACCGCTTGGAGCGCGGTATAAGTGTGGGACTCATCCACTGCCACCTTGTCAGACCTGTGTGCTATATGCCAATGATCTGCCCGGTGTGAGCTTGCTGCCAATCATGCCTCCCAGGAGCACTGCCCTTGTTCGGCCTTACCTCAGCAAAGTTCGGTATTGCCTCAGCAAAGTTTGAGGCCGTGCCGTGATGATATGTAGAGTTTGGGAAGACAAGGTTTGGAGGAGCCCTTATCCGGGCATTCGGAGGTGCAAGGGACAATTCAAGGTTGAGATCATCAAGGTGAGCGCATGAGGATGCCATTGTTTTGTTTCTGAATTATTTGATGGTTTTTCTTGAGTTTGCAGGAAGAAATGAAGGGTACTCCAACACTTAACCAATGCACGGTTTAAATAGACATCTACCTGATGAGGGAGCCGACATCCACTTCGGATCTCCAGAATTGCTATCCAGCCGTTGCCCTTTTTTCTCGGATCCCTACGTTTCACGAGGATTTTGCGGACGCATGCATTTAGAAGGGAGCATTTCTACTTTCACTTTACTTTTTTTTTTACCTCCGTGTTTTCTGGTGTTTTATGTTTTTGCCCGTTACTTTCATTTTCTGGTGCTTTGTGTTTTGCTTTGTTTTATTTTAAGTTTGGAAAGTGTGTTTTCCCTTTCGGCTATCATCTTTGTTTTATTTCAAAGTTTGGGAAGTGTGCTTACTTTTTCTTTTGCAACTTAATTTCTTTTATTTCCGAAAAAAAAAGAGTGAAACAAAATGAAAATGAAAAATACAAGGGAAATGGCGAAACAAGCAGGCACACCAATAATACATTAGAAATTATTTTTTCACAGTGCTTGGTGTCTCGACCATAGGAGCTTTGAGTTTGGCCCTTCTGGATGTCCTCTCCAGGGTCTTCACGCACAGCCTCTTGGGGCTCTTCACTTGAGCTCCCAAAGATCGCAATCTTAGCTTCAATATAACTTCTCTCGCGATCTGGTTGCTTGCGTTTTCCCAGTCGGTCTAGGTCCTCCAGCTGCTTTCGCATGTCTCGAGAGTACAACTCTACCATCTTTGATAGATTTTTATTCTCGTCCCGCAATACTTCTAGTTGGTGTCGATTCACCTCCACTATCCTTGACCTCTCCCTTTTCAAGCTTTTTATAACACTCTGACAATCTTCAACCATACTTCGCTCTGCCGCCAACTGACCTTTCAGCACCTCTATCTCATGGGACTTCGCAAGTAGGCGATGACCCAAACTTGCGACACATGTTGTACTATGCACGCTTAGTGCCATGGCGTCGCTCACAACCCGATTGTCATCTCTTGTGCCCAGCACACGTATATCTTTAGGAGTCACTAGATTTCTCGCAACTCCAATGGCAACATCGTTGTCCAGGAGTATTGAGTCATTTACCTGTTACAGGCCTCGTGCAGAGGCAAAATAGGGCACCCATACTGGTGCCACTGCTTGGCCCCCGAGTCTAGAGTCGGTGGAGCTAAGTTAAGATCCAACGAAAATGGATAGGAAGAGGCCATTTTGATTTTTCACTCTCTTTTCTTCTTTCTTTTCTCTTTTGTGTGTTTAGGAGTTTGTGTTTTTCATTATTTTTTCTCTGCCTTTTATAAACTTAATTTTTTCTAAACCCTAGCCGCTGCGCTTTCTGAGTTTCGCGCGCACCTACGGCTTATCTCCATCTGCCGCACCCGTCCCCCAACCCTCTTAATTGCATTTTTACCTTTCAGCGCTTTCAAGAAATAAAAAGTCGTCGCGCCTTCCTACGAAGCCAATAATTCTAGCTTGGGGGATGTGAAATCGGCCTCTGCACGCTAACATGTCCCTCACCTCTTTTGGCTCGTGACCTATCAGGAAACGAGACATCCGGCCCCCTTCTCTCTTTTCAGAAATCTCGTTCCTTGCGCTTCTGACAACGCTTCTTTGTTTTCTTTCATTTTTAATAATAATAATAATAATAATAATAAAAGAAATGTTTGGGCTTTCATTTGGGTTGGGTTTTTCAATTTATTTGAACGTTCTCTGGGCTGGATTTATGCGGGCGTAGAACCGTTGTTAGGGCTTACTGTTGTATTTGGTTTTGGTTTGTTCCGTTTGATTTTGTTTTGTTTTTGCAACTAAATTGTAGTTTTAATTGGTTTTGTTTCGTTTGATTTTGTTTTATTTAATTGTTGATGCCTCAATTCTTCAACATTGAGGACAATGTTTGGTTTAGGTTTGGGGGTAAGGTTTAGAAGTTTTATTTTTAGGGTAGTTTTGTTTTTATTATTATAGTTTTTCAAAAAAAAAAAATGGTGTTATCTCTAGATTTTTATGCTTACTATCATCAAATCTGATTCAACACTCATGAATGATTTTTACGATTGGAAACATATGATTAATTTTTAAACCCATAATTTTAGTTTTTTTTCACTTATTTCTATTTAGTGGATAATTCATGAGTTATACTTTGAACTCTCACATGCACATCAACACTTTAGTGAGAATGAAAGAAAATATCAATTATAATTAACTTTGTTGTTTTAAGTAGAGTTAGATGACATTGCTCTTGATTGACCTTGGCATAAAAAAATAAAATAAAATAATAATAATAATAATAATGTTAATTTATCCAGAGTTTTACTTAGTAACCGGGCCTCTTGCCTAAACAGCAGCGAGTGTTCGCGTCAAACGGTAAAGTTTTGAGGTAAATACATTTTGTGACTAGTTTAGTTCTGTAGCCTTTTTAACTTCGAGTTAATAAGCCCTTAGGGGTGTTTCTACACCTAATGCCTTAAAACCTTTGGTTTGAGAGTTGTTGGCCTAAATCTCGCTACATGGGTTAATTAGAAAGCTTAATGGAACTAAACATTGCACAGTCACAATCAAAAAAAAAAAAGTATATATATGCCTTGGTTAGTTATTTGCACTGAATTTTGATAATAATTGAAATAATGAGGTTACTGTGATTGAAATTGACTTTTTGTCTCTAAAATGTGTTGGTTCACTTAAACACCAAAGGAAACAAATGAAAAATTTACTAAATAATTATAAGTGATCAAGACTTTATGTGGGGATTAATTTGAAGCGTGTTTGCTCTTTTAAAAATTGTTCATGAATTTTCAATCTAGTAGCTTTGATGATGGTTAAGCATTTGTTTAAATTTTCAATTTTGTTGTAGCATAATTTTTAATCTCTCATTTCGATGTTTGTGGGTATCATCATTGAAAGCCCTCACGAGACTATACTCGTCCACTAGGGTAACCTAGGGGTTTAAAGGCTTGTTGCATATGCTAAATGCAATCGAGATCCCTGCGAAAGTGGCTTAGTTTTCTTTTCTACTTAGTTTTTATTTTCTTTTGCTAGAGGACTAGCAAAATATAGGTTTGGGGGTATTTGATGAGCACAAAATTAATACAAGTTTTATCCTTAAATTTATATTTGTTAGTATTTTCTTTTGTATTATGTAAATCTATTAGAGTATTTGTATTGGTTATTTCCAATCTTTGTTTTTGTATTTAATGAGTGGTTGTTTGTAGATATTAATTGTCTTCCACCAATAGCATGAGAAGGAGGAGAAATAGGCAATGTGTTGCAAAAAGAGAGAAGAACTCAAGTTGGATTTGGATGACTTTGCCTTTTACAGCTCATGCTGTACAGTCCATTTGCAGGCCTGAAAACCGAATTCTCCCATGCTCAAATAAATAAATATCCTTCATGAAATTTGTTCATTAAGATGTCGACTAACACATATCCAAAAATTGGAGCAATTGGATAAAAACTCAATCCACAGGCTGTCACACACCAAGACAGGTTCTAGAAGACAGCTTGCACATGCAGCTGGAATGAAAGGGACTTCATGCTTCTATAAATAGGTAGCAACTCAAGAGGGTAGGAGATCAGAAATTCAGAGGAGACACACGGGAAAGAGAAGGAAAGAAAGAAAGGAAGAGAGAGAGAGAGAGAAAGTGAGAAAGAAAGAGAACAAGGATGGAAAGGAAAGAACCGAGAGCTAATAACTCTCTTAAAATTGTTCTTCACCTTTCTTAGTTCTCATTTAATTCATGTATTTTAGTTTCTTTGTTTTGTTTTAATTATTAATTATGTCTAGCTAAATTACTTAACTAAGGTTGGATGAAACACCATTATTAAATACAATTCTAGTTTTTATCTTCAATTCTCAAATATTGTGGTGTTCAATGATTATAATTTTCACTTCACTTGATTAATAGATTAATCTTCTTTTCACCACTTCTATCATGTATTGTGACATATAACATGTATTTGTGGTAGTTAAGAGTTTGAATTAATCTATTAATTCATCCTTGGTTTATATTTCTAATTTACCAATTTCTTTGATATTTTGTTATTCAAATAAACTTTTTCACATAGGATGCTTAGGAAACTTTGATCCTTTGTAGTTAAATAATTTTGTTTACATTTTATGCTTAGAATTTGTACTTATGAAGGGAAGGAAAATTTACTTATGATCTAAAATACAAACTTAATTGATAAATCTTGAGAAAGCAGTAGATTGATTTCTAGATTGCTACTCTATGGGAATTGAAAGATAAATAATTAGGATCTTATGGAATAATGGTGTGGATTCTAATACCTTAGTTATTTTCCTTATAAATTTAAATCTTAATTTCAGTTTATTGTCATTTCCATATTTGTTTTATGCTTTATTTAATTTTCTTTATCAACAAACAAATCACCATTTGAATCAACTAGGTTGGCAATGAAATTAACTTGGGTATAATTGGTTTTCTATCTTTACACACAATCCCTTGGGTACGATCTCGCTCTTACACGCTTATTCTATATTCGATTCGTGCGCTTGCGAGTTTATAAATTTTAAAAAGAAACCTCTTTTGAGGCACAACATCGGGTAAATTGCAGACTCTGGGCTCCGAGCTCAGAATTGGGCCCATGACCCGTCAATTCGAAGAGAACGGCGTCAGGATTCAGGAGCAAATTCGATACGACTAGAGGTATGATCAATTATAATTTGTTTATTTTATTCAAAAAAAAAAATTTATAAAGCTTTTAGCCTTTCAAAATTGCCCCTCCGCTAAAAAATTTATGGGTCCACCAATGTGAAGGTGGTGGAGATGGTGGAGGTTGAGAAGGAGGAGGAGGTGGCGACGGGGTGTGGTGGCGGAAGTGGAGGAGGAGGTGGGGGTGGTGGTGGTGGTGGTGGTGGTGATGGTGGCGGTTGTGGAGTTGGATGTGGAGGTGTAGGTGGTGTCAAAGGCTCATCTCTCTTCTTTTCAAAGCAGCTTTGAAAAAGCAACCCAAAACCTGCTTCTAAAATCTGCTGTCAAAAGGTCACTGCTTTTAAAATAATCGAGATATTTTATTTTTACCAAACACATTAAACTACTTAACTTTAAAGTGCAGTAGGTTTTTGGCAAAAAGAAAGCAATATCCCAAATAGGGCCTAACATGCTAACTTGGGCTATAACCCAAAGAACTTTTTTTTTTTAAACACTAAATTAATACTCTAGCCTAGAGCCAATATTATTAACTAACCCCCGCTAGGCTGGCTGACCAACCAAAAACACTAATCCCTACATGAAATATTAGAATTTATAGACTCCCACTAGGCCACAAACATTCCCTCTTTCCATTTCAAAAAAAAAAAAAAAAATAATTAAGGCATTCCCTTTCTATCTCTTGCGCAGCAGCAAACCATCTTTTGTTTTTAAAAAAACATTTGCATTCACTCTCTTCCCTTAATTTTTTATGTTGAAATTTTGGGGATTATTTTTTAGGATTTATGAAGTATCAATTAGGGATTTACAATTTAGGTTTATCAATTAGGGATTTGCAATTGGGGCTTATCAGTTTATGAGTTGCAATTGATTTTGGTTCGTTGAATTATCAAATAGGATTTGAAATTGATTTTGGTGTTCTTGCTTGTGTGAATGATCAACTAGGGAATTTCGATAAATTGATTAGTTGATGAGACTATGAAACTCCTTTCTCTTAGCATTAGATCCTCGTGATGCTTTCAAGCAATTTAACATTGGTGATATATGCACTCTTATGGAAATAATTTAGCTTTTAGATTTCACTATAACTGAGTTGCATGCTTTAAATCAGCAATTAGGATTTTATATGATTGATATGGATCGCATTCTAGCCTTCAAGAATATTGATTCCATCCTTATATTACTGAGTTGTATGTTACTTCATATTGAAAGAAATTTGCTGATAATATAGATAATGAATCTATAATTAGTGATTTTAATGCTTTTAAGACTTGAAATGGTGCAACTTATATAAGTGTAATTTGTATTTGTATTTTTCAATTTGAGGGATAAGGCTCATTATGTAAACCCCCATCCCCCCATTTTTTTTTGTTATTAATGAAATTCACTCATACCGTCGAGTTTTCAATAAATTTGTACGTAAGGTAAATTTAGCCCACTCTATTTTGAAATCCTAAGTTCGTCCCTGGCTTGTGGTATAAGTGAAGTGATCGAAAGATGAACATCATTAGATAGGGAAATGGGTTTTGGGTAAGTAACATTCTCTATTATTAGATTAATGTGAATAAATTTTGCGTTGTTTTTTTTATTTTTGAGTAAGTTAATATTGTCTAACACTCGAATAGTAATGTGAATTAACTTTGCCTTTTCCTTTATCTTTGAGCAATTGTTTGGGGTAAGTTCAAATCTTTACTTTTTAATATTTTGCACATAGGGTTAATGACCCAAATGGTCCCTCAACTATTGCCACTTTATCATTTTGGTCCACCAACTAAAATTTTCAATTCAAACGTCCTTAAACTTTTTATTTTGTACCAAAATGGTCCATCCGTCAAAGTCTGTTTATTATTCTGTGAAATCAAGGGACAAAATCGTATTTTTAGGTGAGAACCCTCTGCCTAACAACCAAGCATTCGTAGGAATGCATTCCCTCCCATTTATGTTACAAGCTCCACCAAAACCCCCAAATTAGAACCAACCCTAGGTTTGCAATGTCGGAGATTTCAACGTCAGAGATTTCAGTGGGACAAGTTGGTACTGCGCCTGTGGGACGAAGATAATTCGTCGAACTTCGTGGACAGATTTGAACCCAGGAAGAAGGTTCGATGCTTGTGATAAAAATTGGGTAAGTTATTATTTGGGTTGCAAAAGTTGTTCTTTTCCATTTGTAATTGCTTGATGAGGTCAGAAATTGGTACGTGGTTTGATTTGCCAGAATAGCAGAAGAGGTATGCCTTTTTTCGAGTGGGTGGATAATGAAACTTGTCCAAGAGGAAAACAAGTGGTCCCTGGTTTGCTTAGAAGACTTAGAGCAATGGAGGAGGAAGGTAGAGCAAAGGAAGAACAATTGAGATCTGCTGAAGTTGTGTGTTTCCAAATTTTCTGGAATTGGGGTTATTTGAATATCAGGGATAATGTGTGTTTCCTTGGTTTGTTCCTTTGAATGTAAATGGTGAAGACTTCTGTTTCAATTGTAGAATGAGTGTGCATCAGTGTTCTCAAATTTTCTTGAATTTGGGTTATTTGAATATCTGAGAGATGCACATAACTTAATATTCCACTAAGTAGAACAAATTAAAAGCCATTCCATTGTTGACCACACAGGCAATTTACAAAATGAACATCCATATAAACATTCCAATTCCAATTACAGAGTTTGAGCCCTTCAAACTCAAGACAAGTTAGACCAAGGACACAAAATGCACCTGCCTAGAAAAGTACATAACCCAAAATAGACAACCAATTACACAGTTTGAGTTGTTCTAGCTCCAAACCAATTAGACAAAGTACACAAAATTCTCTTGCCCAAACAAGTACCTAACCCAAAATAGACAAGCAATTACAGAGTTCTAGCCCTTCAAACGCAAAACCAATTACACAATCTAAAGTGAGGTTCAATCCCTTTTGTCACAAAATTCCTCTGGCCAGACAATTACATATCCCAAAATACACAACATATGACAGCCTTGACAATAATTTCCCCTATTTGGAGGCCATGTTATTATCATGGGAAATGTTGTCCAAATATGGTCCTCCTTGTCCCCTTCCTCTTGCCACCTAAATAATGTACTAATGTCAGGTGTATAATAGTTGAAAATTTGGCAATTAGTGAAATGAGTAAGAATTGAACCAAATGACAAAAACCTACAGTTGGCCGTGAAGATGGTAAGCCCCTTCCTCCACTTATGCCTCTTCCTAAGCCTCTTCCTCTAATTGCATTTAGCTTTGAAGATGGTAAACCTCTTCCTAAGCTAATATGTGAATA
This sequence comes from Prunus fruticosa, assembly GCA_018703695.1. NCBI lineage: Eukaryota > Viridiplantae > Streptophyta > Magnoliopsida > Rosales > Rosaceae > Prunus > Prunus fruticosa. The sequence goes on from CM031920.1 coordinate 31,820,074, forward strand.
TGGTAAGACTCCTTGTCCATTACCTCTTGTCACCTGAAAAAGTTACTGATCTTTATTGTTTTCTAATGACGTAAGCAATAAAAAATTGAATTTTTGAGAAAATAAAGCTTACACTTTCTTGTGAATTTGGGTAAATAGGGGCTTGAGCAACATTGCATCTTCCTCTACTTATGCCTCTGCCTCCTTCTCCATTACCTCTTGCCATCTAAAAAAAAATTAATGATTTCAGTTCCCTAATGACTTTTGCAATTTATAACCACAAGAGCAACCTTGGCTTACACTTTGTTGTGAATTTGGGTAAACAGTAGCTTGAGCAACATTTCCTATTCCTTCACTTACGCCTCTCCCTCTGCTTACGCCTCTCCCTCTCGCTTATGCCTCTCCCTCTTACTGTGCTAGATCCTGGTTGTGAAGAAGTTGTACTGGTTGTGAATAAGAACCTTGCTCCATTTGAGCTGAAGATGCATTAACCTGCAAATGTATAACAAAATTATTTGAATGAAATAACATAGAACTAAACATAGAACTAAACAAGGTGTCTAACAGTCATACCTGTTGGGTTTCATTGTTTTGTCTGTCACATGTTGCTCTATTATGACCTTTTTGACCGCATCCACGACATCTCATTTGAATGAAAACCCTTCTAAGCTTGGCTGGTGGGGCAATATAATTTGGAGGCCTGGGGTTTGGAAGGATAGGGGCTGGTATTTCAACCTCACCAGGCTCCTTCCGTCCTAACTCTTTTAGGCCTACCCGGTTGTTGCTTATAAAGTGGAGGTTTAATTGGAGGAATGCCACATTTACTCCATTGGTCCATTGAAGGGATGGGGTGAATCACTGGTTCATAAGCCTTCATATAAGTCTCGAGCTTATAACAATCATCCACATAAGCAATTGGGTTTTCACATCTTTGAAATATTGCTAAGATTGCATGGGGACATGGTATTCCACATAAATTCCACCTCCTACAAGAGCATGTCTTTGCTCTAAGGTCTACAACAAATTATCCACCATAAATGTGGCTCACTTGATACAATTTCTCACCAGCCAATCTAGGAATGCATTGAAATGAACCTAGCTTGTTCTTCTCAATTATCTTGAAGATCCTAGGCCCAACAGAGTATCTCCAATTCTTACATGCAGACCTCCTACTGGCCATGCTAAGCATCACATACACCCTTATCCTCTCCAAACAACTCAAAATTGTCTTATCCCTTGCATCTAGTATGCCTGCATTGAAACTTTCACATAGATTATTCAACAAAAGATCACATTTAAAATGTGACTAGAAGTGAGATCTGCTCCAATTTTTTGCAAGTCTCTTCTTCAACCACTTCCAAGCTTCCTCATCCTCATTTTTCATCTTCTCCATTTCTGCCTCCCACCAAGGCACAGTTGTAGCTCTTGCTGCAGCCCATAATATATGTTTCAAAGCAAGACCAATATGTGATGCCCTAAAGTTATTGTACAGGTGTCTCACACACATCATGTGCTCTGCAGTTGGAAGTACTTTCTCTATGGCAAGTACAAGTTCCTTTTGTTTGTCACTAATCACTACCCAAGCTTTTCCATTTGAAATCCCTAAATCTTCAATAAGAAGATTGAAAAACCAAATCCAAGAGTCTTTACTCTCAATATCAACCACTGCATAAGCTACTGGGAAATAACCATTGTTCCCATCCACCCCAACAACCGTCAAGATCTGTCCAGGATAAGGCCCTTTCAAATGGCAGCCATCAACACCAATAACAGGTCTGCAACCTTCTAAAAATCCCTTCTTACAGCCAGCCAAGCACACATATATCCTTTGAAACACTGTCTCACCTCTCACAATCTCAGTTTTAATCTTCATCTACTACTACCCCTGTTTGCTGATTTCAATTGTTCTGCATAATCCCACAACCTAGCATATTGTTCTTTGAAAGTACCTTCATTTAAATCTCTGGCTAGCCTCTATGCCCTATAAACTTGAAGTTTTGTGACATTTATTTTGTAATCTTCCAACACATCTTCTTGAAATGATTTCAGATCAAACTCTGAGTTGCGCTTCAGCTTGTTTGCATATCTGCCACAAAGCCATTTTGATGTGGTATGCTTAAGCTTGTCCACTCTTCCACACTGATGTTCTAGGCTCAAAGTTTTTATTGTAAATGTCCCTTCCTCTGTATTAATCTTTGATCCATAAACCTAAAAAGAACACCATTTCACACATTCACCATTTCACACAAAGTATACTTTGCGCGACAAATCATTTTATGGTAGAGCAAAGATGGGAAAAAAAAACCGGGAAAGTTGGATTTGGAGGTAAAACTTGCACGACAAAATATTCGTCGCGCTAAATTAGTTTGTGCGACAAATAATTATTCGCGTTGCGCAAAAAAATGGCAGGAAAAGAAACAGTGATTTTCGGTTTGGCGCCACAATTTTGCGCGATGAAATAGTGTATTAGTCACGTAAGGTCAATTTGCGCGACGATTGAGGACGTTTGCACGACGAATTTTGCGGCACAGACATCCAATATTCGTCGCGCAAAGAGGTGCCGACATTAAATCTTTGCGCGTCGCTCAAATGGATTTTGCGCGACGGAATTTTTCTTCGTGACGAAGTTTTTTGTGCGATGAAATGATATGTTCGTCACGCAAAAATGTGATGTCGGCATGTCTTTGTGGGCCCTCAATTTTTTTTTTGCGCGACTACTATTGTTGTGACGAAAACACATGTTCGTCTCGCAAAGTCGTCGTCTTTAACAGATTCATTTCAGCCATTGCAGAGGCAACTGAGAAAACAATTTCAGTTTGCCTCCCCTCCTGCCCTCTCTCTCCGTCTTCTCAGCCTACAAATTTCATCCAAAGATATTGGATTTCATTTCCCGCCTCTGCTACGTGTTTTGAGTAAGTTTTTGTGGTCGTTAGTGTAAAAATATTATTGTAAATTCGTATTAACATCGTTAATTTCGTTGTGTACAGGATATTATATGTGAATAACGCTTGGAATTGGACATATTGAAGAAGGTATTTTATTTGTTTTATATTTATTTAAAATATCAATTTTAATTCTTTATATATTGTTTTTGTGAAATTATATTTTTATTCTGTTGTTAAATTATGCACGGTGATGTACGAAGTTAATTGAAATTAACTACGTACATTTTTTTTGGTAAAGCTTAGTTCCCGTTTCAGGTTAGTTGGACCGCGCATGGGTGGGTAAACCACGACTACGGTCCAACTAATTCTTGAATTGTCCTATATTTTGGATAGTTTGGAAATGCATAGTCGTGTCACGTAGTTTACAGCTACATGATTAGGTTTCGATTGTGGAGATTTCGGTGTGATCTCGGTACGTTCTTCGGGTGGTACGTAGGTATTTTATATCTACGGTACACCTCAAGAACTGTACCGAGATACTGTAAATTACTTGACATGAATATGCATTTTCGAATGGGATAGGGCCTTTGCCGGAGGCATAAGGTGACGTTATGATTTTGTAAGAATACAACATGATTGTTGTATTGTGATTGTGGTTCCAGGAATTATGAGCAGAAGGTGGATCAGAGAACCCTAACAGGTGCGTAGACGAATACTTAGATGGAATCGAGGACTTTATTCACTTTGCACGGTCACACAACCCGGGTGCAACTAGAATCCGGTGTCCTTGTAGGAGACAATTGAAACTGTTCAATTTCATTTAGTAAGGAATGGAATGATTGAGACATACATCACTTGGAACCATCACGGATAACAATTAGACATTGGTTCGTCTTCAAGGGCCACAAGAGTGGACAATGTTGAACCTATTGTGGATCCAAATGAACAAGTCATGGATATTATACATAATGCTTTTCCATTTGCATCAACCAGCAGCAATCAGGAAAGGGAAGATGACGTGCCTACACCAATGGATAGTGCAGAGTTCGAACAGGATGAAGAACTGTTAAGAAATACCAACCAAGAGTTATATTCGGGGTGCGAGAGCTTTTCCGTTCTGACGGCGATTGTGGGGCTAATGCACGGAAAAATAAAGTATCGTATGTCGAACCTGTGTTTTGATTACTTTTTGGGAGTTTTCAAGAGAATGCTTCCGACGGACAATTGTTTGCCGAAAGACCACAGGAGGCGTAGAAGATGTTGAGTGGTCTTGGATTGGGTTATGAAAAAATCAACGCTTGCAAAAACAATTGCATTTTATTCTACAAAGAGTATGAAACATTGGATACATGCCACATATGCAATGAGTCGAGGTTCAAACAGGTCGTCTCAGAAATAGAATGACTAAGGTTCCACAAAAAGTCATGCGTTATCTGCCCTTAAACCAAGATTGCATCGATTGTTTATATTGACGCATACTGCCACAGACATGAGATGGCATAAGGAAAAACGGGTAGACGACGATGTGATGCGGCATCCTGGAGACGGGGAGGCATGGAAAGAGTTGGATCAAACGTTCCCCGAGTTTGCTGCTGATTCCCGAAATGTTAGGTTGGGACTTGCCACTGACTCATTCAATCCGTACGGGGTTCTAAACCAATATCACAGCACTTGGCCGATTTTCGTATTCCCATATAATTTTCCGCCTTGGAAATGCATGAAAAAAGAGTACATGATGATGACTGTTTTGATAAATGAGGATCCTGAGGTCAATCGATGTATAATTAAGGCCGTTCGTGGATGAGCTCAAGGATTTATGGACAAACGGTGTGCGCACGTACGATAAATCCACTGGAATATGTTCACTTTGCGGGCAGCAGTTATGTGGACTGTGAATGATTTTCCCGCATATGCAATGGTGTCGGGGTGGAGCACAAAAGGTTATATGGCATGCCCTGGATGCAAGGAAGATGTGACTTCTGGTTGGCACGCTGGAAAGTGTGTTACCTTGGGCATCGAAGATGGTTGCCATGGGACCACGAGTGGCGGGAAAAGGACAAAGAGTTCAACGGGAACAAAGAGCGTCGTGCAAGGCCTAGAGAATCGTCCGTGATCAGATCTTGGAACAGCTTAACCGTTCGGATTTTGCTCCGTTTGGGAAAAACAGTTAGTAGACCAGACCTGCTACACATATGAACTGGATGCACAAGTCTATGTTTTTTGAGCTCCCTTATTGGTCGAAACTAAGATTGAGGCACAATCTCAACGTTATGCATGTTGAGAAAAATGTGTTTGACACATTGATGGGAACAATTCTAGATATACGAAGTGGTTTATGCCTTAAAAGGGGCAGTCCATAAAACCGAATGACAGAAAAGAGTTTCTACAGTTTGTATCGTCTGGAAAGTTTCCTGAAGGATATGCTTCTAATATCGCACGTTGCGTGAATGTTGACGGGGGTAAATTTACTAGACTCAAGAGCCATAACTGTCATGTATTTATGCAACGCCTACTTCCTGGGGGATTCGACACCTATTGCCGGAAGATGTAGTGAAGCCAATCATATTGTTGTCCAGATTTTTTTCCCAACTGACGGCAAAAACGTTGCGAAAGACAGACATTAATCAGTTGCGCCATGACATTGTCCTACTCTTATGCAAGTTTGAGATGATATTCCCTCCGGCTTTCTTCACGAGTATGATTCATGTGATGGTTCACTTACCAGAAGAGGCATTGCTTGCTGGTCCAGTCAACTATCGCTGGATGTATCCAATAGAAAGGTATATAATCATCATCATTTGTGTAAGCATCATTATCTCATGCTTCCTACTTGCTAATTTGCATCTTTTCGTTTTATTTTGGCAGGCTGCTCGGATAGCTGAAAAAAAGCGTACGCAAAAGAGCGAAGCCCGAAGGATCAATTGTAGAGGCTTGGGTTCAATATGAGGCGCTTACTTTCTATGGCATGTATTTAAAGGATGTGGACACGGCTTTCAATCAACCTTAGCGCAATAATGACGGTGGTGTGAGAAATGAGCAACTTTCTGTTTTTGCCCAAAGCGCATGACCCTTTGGAGATCCTGGACGAGGAGAGTCGTTTTCAGAAATGACATGGAGGTAGCTCATTGGTTCGTATTGAACAATTGTGATGAGATAATAACATACTTAGATGAGCATGAAGAGATGATGAAGCGAGAATATCCATCGCATTTGTATTCCAAGAAACACCGTGAATTGTTTCCAAAATGGTTTTTGGAATATGTAAGTTATAAGTGTTTTGTAATTCACATATATATTGCAGTATTTAATTTTTATAACTTAACATGTGAATGTTTTTGTATAATATTAGGTGAATAAGTTGAAATCAGATAATTCCCCCACGTACAGTGAAGAGTTATATAACTTGGCATTCGGCCCACTTAGGGTTGAATTGTTCTCGGGTTGCCATGTGAACGGCGTCAAGTTTTTGGGGACTGCACGAGATGACAAGTTGTGTACGCAAAACAGCGGTGTCCATGTTCCAGGTGGAGGCGAAAGTACGGACATTGATTTCTATGGCAAACTCACAAGTGTCGTGCAATTGCTATACAAAGACCGATACCAAGTGATCATCTTTAAGTGTCGATGGTTTGATACAAACCCGAATAGGCAGGGAAGTGTTAAAATCGATCAAGGGTTACTATCTGTGAACATGAACAGAACTTGGTATGATGACGACCCATACATTTTGGCAAACATGGCAAAACAAATTGTCTATCTAGATGACCCTAAAGCAGGGAGTGGGTGGAAAGTTGTTCAGGAGATGGATCAGAGGAACGTATATTCTATACCATAACTAGACCCATCTGACGTTCACGTCGCTGACCAACGGTCAGAATCTTGCATGGAAAATGATGCAGAAACGCTTCGGGATACAAATCTTGTTCAGGAACCGTTTCAGCTTGAAGGAGTGTCTTCAAGAGAAATACCGATTCAATCAATTACAATTGACCTCAGTGATCTTCCTAGATACGATGCTACAATGGGCCCGAACAACGACGATGATGTAGTTATGGAGGAGGAGGAGGAGGAGGAGGCGGATGATTGGAAGACTGAAAGTGATGATAGCGATAATAACGAAGGTTATTATAGTTCAGATGATGCATAATGCAATTTATTTATGACTTACTATGTTTTAGTACATGTAATTGTTTGTAATGTAATTATGTTAGTGTAAATACATTGGCAACTCTACTTTTTAGCCAATCATATGTACTTGTTATATCTAATTTCCAATTATATATGTACGTGGAGAAATGCAATGAAATCAAGTCATTCATACTTTTTAAATTAAATTCTGTTACATCTAATTATGGCGTAAATGCAAATTTTTTAAAAAGTACAAATGAATCTCGTGTCTGAAAAGTTGCAATCCAAATAAAAAAAGAATTCAAACATCCTTGCATACGTACAATCCGTCAACTAAGTTGATTTGTCCATTCATTTTTGCATATCTTCCCAATTTCATCATATACATCTCAAATTGAGAAAGAATCTCAATGCTCTTGCCAATGGTTTACTTCAAAAGGCCTCTCAATGCTCATGTACTTGAGAATATAACCAAATTTGTCTCCTTCTTATTGCAATTGCTTTGTACAAATAAAATCATGGCGTCGCAAGAGGAGTATTTGCGGGACGGATGTATTCGTCACGCAGTTTAACAAATATGTAAAAAAAATCGAAGTTGCAGAAATGACCCTTGCGTGACGAATAATTTCATGGCGTCGCGTATACTTAGCACGACGAATATAACCTTCGTCTCGCAAAACTCTTTCGATAAATTTGGATAATTTCATCATAAGCTCCATTTATTCCCATGCCATAATTTCCATTTATTCCCATGCCTTAATTTGAATTTTAACATGTAAATCATAAGTTTTTCAATTTCATTTACATAAGCTCGTCATTCATACCTTTATGTAGGGTTATCAACTTCCCTACGAAGAGAAGTCATGGTTCAAGATGCAATGATCTTAAAAAACTTAAACATGTAGTTTACTTCATTTGCAACTTTAAAACACAGCTTCAACCTGTGGAAGACGTCACGTCGCTTGCTAGAATGTAGATTTCAGTCAATTACATTTGAAAATGCATTTTGTTACAATTATTTTCATTATTTTACAAATTAGGAGATTATGTGGGAAAAATTAAGATTGCGCGACGAATGAAGTACCGTGGTCGCGCAAAATCCTCGTATCTTACGCGACGAATATACTACCCTCGTCGCGCATGGTTCCCCCACAAAACTTGCAATTTTTGCGAAATAATATAAACCCTTTATACGCGACGAAGACACATTAAGTCGTTACGTGGATAGTATTTGCGCGACGAATAAGACGACTTCGTCGCACAACCTCGTTAAAATTTAATCAATATGATTTTCTGTTTCACTTTGCGCGACGCTTGTCATTGTTCGTCGCAAAGACCCCAATAAAAAAAATTGACGAAAATACATGATAAATATTTTTAAATGAACATCAAATTCAGTTATTGTATTCATATGGGGTCAGGGTGTGCAGAGCTCAAAGAATGATCAAATTTGGAGTTAGATTAACCATTAAATTATGATTTTTCGTTTATAACTGCGAAAATTTTGGTCCAGTTACAACATGTATGATTGTATATTTTTTCAAATTTTTGTCGTGTACGATCTCTAAGTATAAAAGAACAAGTCTGCCGGTTGGATCGTTGACACTACTTTTGTAGAATGCAACACCACATCAAAACAATATATTCAAAAAAAATGAAATTTTTTTGTATATGTTTGTTAAATAGAACATACGAGTTTGTTGTATGCACTAGTGTAAATATTTTTAAATGACGTTCCAATTCAATCATTATATTCATATACAGTAAAGGAGTGCACCCGTAAAAAATTATCAAAATTGGAGTTAAAAAAACCGTTAAATCGTGATTTTTAGTTTATAACCGTCGAAAATTTTGGTCCCGTAACATCATCTATGAATGTATATTTTCTTCAATTTTTGGCGTGTACGATCTCTAAGTATAAACAAACAAGTTTGACGGTTGGATCGGTGAAACTAGTATCGTACAATGCGTAGCCCCATGAAAACAATATATTCACAAATTCCTTAAACACGACTTGCGCATTCATCTATAGCGCGACCAAACTACATTTTCGTCGCGCAATGAGGGTCTCAGGATTTAGGGTTTAGGGTGCAGGGTGCAGGGTTTAGGGTTAGGGTTTCACAGTTTATTTTGCGCGACGATTGTTTTTTTGTCGCGCAAGTCCTCAAATTTTTGGTGGTTCACATCCTGCGAATTGAAAATTCCTTGCGCGACGCCTTTCATTTTCTTTGTCGCGCAAAGTTAAAATAATGTACTTTACGCGACTAGTTTTGTTTTCGTCGCGCAAGATCACGAACATTTTGGGCAAAAAACACGCAGTTTTGTTCTATCTTCAACCTCTCTCTCTCTCCAACCCTAACTCGCAGCCTCTTCTCTCTCTGATTCGAACCCTAACTCGCAGTCCCTTCTCTCTCCGATTCCAGCCCTAACTCGCAGCCGCTCTTTCTCCTTCATCCCCTCTATCTCATCCCTCTCAGTCCCTCTCTCGTTGGACCCCTCTCATCCCTCGCACTCCCTGGCTCCTCTGTGCCGTTGTCTCTCCTCCGTCCCCACTCATCCCTCTCAGTCCCTCTCGGTCCCTCTCAACAAAACTCTCCTCGCATCCCTCTCAGTCCCTCTCTCCTCCGTCCCTCTCAGCCCGTCGCCTCCTCCGTCTCCACTCATCCCTGGACGGCGGCGGCCCCCCACTCTCTCTCCGCCCACCACCGCCGGATAGCGTGCTCTCCGGTCTCCCTCGAAACCCACTGAGTACAATTCTCAACTCTATCCCGTGCAAATTTTTCAATTGTGAATTAAGTTTGGAATTGTATATTTGTTTTGCTGTTTAAATTTCTATATTTATTTTTTAAGTGTTTAAATTGCTGCTTAGTCTTATGGTTGGTTAGGAATCTTGTGTTTCAATTTTGTTTTTGTATTGGATTTGTATTTTAGATTTCAGATTTGATTAAAGGTGTTGAAATTGCATTGTGGTGTTGGATTTGTGAATTTGTAGGTGTATTGATGTTAGATTTCAGATTTGATTGGAGCATCTGCTGCTGTTTTTTGTATTTTGATTACTTTTCGGGGGCTTTAAACTATGTGCTACTAACCAAATTTTGTATTTGCTTTGTATTTTGATCACATACCGACTATTTCAAAATTGGGCAGCAATTTGATTTTTCTTTATTATGTGCTTCTGTTTTTTGTAATATCATACATGTTTCTGTTTTGTTTGCTTTCAAAAATGTGCTTCCTTTTTTGCCATATAAAGAATACATGTTTCTGTTTGTTTTTTAAATATTGAATTTGTTATTCATTAGGCTTTGAGGTTTTTTTTTTTACAAAATAATAATTTTAGCCAAGGATGTTTTTAATTGTAAGACCTTATCAGTTGTGCAAATGTCAGAACTTATCAGACGTCGTAAGACGGTGATGACTTCACCTAGTTCAGCTCCTGATCGGTTCATAATTGTATATTATTTCTTACCCTTCTAGCTTATGATTTGGTTATATTTTTGAGTTAAACTTGTGCTTTTAATCCTTTTTGTGTTTATCTTTCAGTTAATTGAGCTTTAGGTAACAATGATGGCTTTGGAGAACATAATTCATGCAATTCAAGCATGTTAAGGCCTAATTTGGATGAATTGATGAAGAGCTTAAAGACAAATTCATTATGGCTACAGCCCCCTGCCAGTCCAGTTCCGTATGTCATATTACAAGCTTTGTTTCAGCAACCTACATAGCTCGAATGAGGCCACATTCTTCATGAAAGTTGTTCCAATGGGTGTGTACTATGACATATCCAAAATTCAGCCCCATTGGATAAATCTGGAGTCCGTTACCTAGCAAACACTGAACCATGCTCTGGATGGATCGTATCAGTGCGGAAAATGAGTTAGCAATTTGTTTCGGCCTTAACTTCTTCCTCCGACTTTGGATTGGCCCAAATAACATATGGCTGGAAAGAAGACATTCTGAACTTCAATTTCGAGTGCTTAAAGTCCTAATTTGATTAAGAGAAGCCCAAGTTGTAAGCCCTTGAAGTTGCTGGTCATGCTGACCTCAGCATGTGCTGGTTGGATGTTTGGTCATGGTGAGCTAGGCATGAGCTATCAACCATTTCAGATTTTATAATTCAAGTGTTGTATGCATTAGTCTTTTTGAATTCAGATTTTCAATTCCCCTAGGCCTATAAATAGGGAAGTTCTCTAAGCTTGTAAACACACCCCAAGGGGGGAGCTCTCAAACACTTCTCTAGAGCTCCCTTCCCTTCTCTCCCTCAAATTCTCTTAGTTTCCCTTTTGTAGTTCTCAATTGTTGTAATAAGATCATTCTACTTTTCTTTTCTCTTCTTCTAAATTCTCCAAATACTTCTCTATTCTCTTTCAAAGTTCTCCATGCTCTAAAACATTTCCCATGTTCTCAAACACATGCTCTTCCAAAATCCACAAAGTTCTCAACACCATTTTCCCTTCTCTTCCAAAAGTCTCCATGTCTCAAACCCTTCACAAACACTTTCTCTCCCTTCCCTAAGTTATCAAATTCTCCAAGTTCACAAACATTCTCCAAGTTCTCAAACACATTTCTCTTCCCTTCCAAAAATCATCCAAGTTCTCAAACGCTCTCTTCCAAATTCTCAAAGTTCTCAAACACTTTCTCTTCCAAAATCCTCAAGCTTTCCAAACACTTTCTCTTCTAAATTCTCCAAATACTTCTCTACTCTCTTCCACATTTCCCTTCTCTTCCAAAATTCTCCAAATCTCTCAAACACTTTCCTTCCTTCCTCAAATGCTCTCTTTAATGTTCTCTAAGTTGTAATTTATTTTTCTTGTAATGTACATTCTTTCTTCTTGTTTTGTTTCTTTTGTTTTCATTTTTGTTTTGTGTAGGAAAATTGAATTGGATTATTCAATCACCAATCCCTGTGGAATCGACCTCGCACTTACATACGCTAAACTACCAACGGTTCGTGCACTTGCGAGTATCACAAGTTGAGGATGCAGCTGAATCCGTTTTGGTGCAGCTGAATCTACACAACAAGTTTTGGCGCCGTTGCCGGGATCGGTAACATTCTTTGATTCTATTTGATTTTCCTACTTTTTATTTATTTTTATCTTTTTCATAACTGCACAGTTTCATGTTTTAAAGTTAATGAGGTTAATTGATAAGTTGTGTTTGTAGTCCAACGGACAAGGACAATTGCCTGACAAGCAAGAGAACTGGGTTTGAGTCCCAGCTTACACAACACAAAAAAGGTTCAAGTAGCATGTTGATTATTTCTAGTTTATGGTTTCATTCACTTGCTCTTAATTAAATATCTTGTTCAAGTTTACATAAACACCATATGACTCTTGGACTGATTAGTGAATGAATGGGTAGATATTGAAGACAAACACCATGTTTAAATTCTACTTGGTTCTCTATTGTTCTTCTTGTTCTTAATGGGTTCGGAATTTGTGTTTAGACTAAACACCATAACTAAATGCTTTTTCTGAATACTTGATTAAAACCACACACCATATGGATAATCATATTTGAGAAAGAACGAACTTCATAAGCTAGTTTGATTTACTTTGCTGCTTATTACTTTGAAGCATGAAATTGGACGTGTGTTGATTTTCCTTTCCATTTTAGTTTTAATTTCCTAATCCTTTAATTCTGTTTCAAGTTTTCTGTGTTTGTTTTAGCAAGTAATTTCAGCTTAATAAAAATGGAGAGAGATGGTAACCTCAATCATAAGAATGGGGAGTGTGGAGCAGTGGGAGAAGTCGCGACCTCCAAGTGCATCCATGCTCGACCTAATCGCTTCAAAGGGGAGTATTCCAATCCTTTCTCTTTAATTGTTTTGTTATTATTTCAGTAATTTTAATTTTCTATTTCTTTTATTTTAAAAAAATTAAAAAGATTTTTATATGAGATGACTCGTGGTAACTCCAGTGAGCGTCTCCGTCAATACAGTGTCTAGGAGTTCTTTCAGGCGACACCTTCGGTGTCTAAGAAGTTTGGGTTTTAAGTGGGACCTTTGTGACCCCTCCAACCTTCCCGGATCCCCTGGCTGTATTTTCTGAGACCCTTAACCGGTCATCCATGAGTTGCTTGTATATTTGTGTGTTTTAAAAACAAAAACAAAAACAAAAACAAAAAATTGAAATTTGAGTTTTTATTTATTTTTCCTTGTAAATTGCAATTTGGAACTTCTTTGTTTTTTTTTCTTTGTGTGGTCAGTTAGTTGTAAATAATAATAATTTATAAAAAAAATTAAAAAATTCAATTTAGAACTTCTTTGTTTTTTTTGTTTTGTTAAGTTAATTTATGTATTTATTTACGTGGTGTGAATAGTTAGTTTATTTCTGAGTGTTAAAAACACATTTTTATTTCACTCAAACATTACAAACAAAGAAAAAAAAAGTAAAAAAATTTAAAATTTAAAAAAAACTAAAATAAAAAAAAAGAAACCATTCAAGTAAAAATAATAACAACTTCTTCATCTTCATCTTCATCTTCATGGCATGCCTCTGTTATCTCTTACTTGCAGAATCTGCAGCAGCTCCACATGGTCCTCATTCTTTCTCTGGAATGCTTCTACGTGCTGATTGGCACAGGAGAGCCGCTTCTGGAGTCCGCCACCATAGCCTTCAAGGAAGCTACTTCCTCGCTCAGCGCGGCACACTCCCGTGTCCTCGCCAATAATCGCATGCCCAAGTTGGTAGCCGAGACCGCGTGGAGCACAGTTAAGTTGTGGGACTCCTCCACCGCTGCTTTGTCAGACCTCTTTGCCACATGGAGATGATCTGTCGTGTGAGCTTGCTGCCAATCATGCCTTCCAGCAGCACCCCTCATTCGACACTGCCTCAGAAAAGTTCGAAATTACCTCAGCAAAGTTTGAGGCCGTACCGTGATGATATGTGGAATTTGGGAAGACAAGGTTTGGACGAGCCCTTATTTGCGCATTCGGTGGCGCAAGGGACAATTCAAGGTTAAGATCATCAAGGTGAGTGCATGAGGATGCCATTGTTTTGTTTTTGGATTTTTTGATGTTTTTCTCTGAATTTGCAGGAAGAAATGTGGGGTGCTCTTCTACTTCACCGAGATGAGTTTAAATAGACTTATACAGACGAGGGAGCCGAAAGCACTTCGGATCTCGAGGGTGCTATCCTGTGCTCTTTTCTCGGATCCCTTCATTTCTGGCGCAAATTGCGAGCGCGTTTTTTTTAAAAGGGAGCATGTCGACACTTTAACTTACTTTTGCCTCCCTATTTTCTGATGTTTGTGTTTTTGCTTTTTTAGTTGTTATTTTATTTTATTTTGTTTTTTTTCAATTGTTTTCTTCTTGTTTGTCAGGTTTCTCAAGAACGTAATTGGAAGAAGAGACAAAATTAAAGATGCGTCTTGGACACCTGGTGCAAGAATTCCAACTCTTCTTTTAAATTCTTGTTTGAATTGTGTGTTTATTTCAATTTTTATTTATTTATTTTGTTTTTATTTAATTATGTAGTATAATTTAAAACTCATAGGATATTCTTTGAAGGAGCTAAACGTTTGGTAACTCCAGGAGCAACCGCAGTCTATACAGTGTCTAGGAGTTCTTTAGGCGGCACCTTCGGTGTCTAAGAAGTTTGGGTTTTAAGAGGGACCATTGTGACCCCTCCAACCTTCCCGGATCCCCTGGCTGTGTTTTTCTGAGGCCCTTAACTGGTCATCCTTAAGTTTTTCTCTTAAAAGAAAAAGCAGTTACTTGTGTGTTTACTTAACTAAAAATAAAAATGCATGTTTAGGTTTTCAAGTTTTTTTTTATGGTCGTTCTTTAAATTTAGGGTCATTCGTGTCTTTGAGATAACATAACTTTTTATTTCCCAAAAAAAAACATACACTTTAAAATTAAATAATAAATAAAAACTAAAATCATTTCTTCTGGGCGCTCGGTGTCTCGACCATAGGAGCTTTGAGTTTGGCCCTCTGGCTGTCCTCTTCCGGGGCTTCACGCACAGCCTCTTGGGGCTCATCACTTGAGCTCCCAAAGATCGCAATTTTAGCTTCAGGATAACTTTTCTCGCGATCTGGTTTCTTGCGTTTACCCTGTCGGTCTAGGTCCTCCAGCTGCTTCCGCATGTCACGAGAATACAACTCTACCATCTTTGTTAGGCTTTTATTCTCGTCCCGCAATACTTCTAGCTGTGTCGATTCACCTCCACTATCCTTGCCCTCTCCCTTTTCAAGCTTTTTATAGCAGTCTGACACTCTTCAACCATACTTCGCTCCGCCGCCAACTGACCTTTCAGAATCTCTACGTCATGGGACTTCGCAGTAGGCGATGAACCAAACTTGCGACACATGCTGGACTCTGCATGCTCAGTGCCAGGGCATCACTCATGACCCGATTGTCATCCCTTGTCCCGAACACACGTATATCTTTAGGAGTCACCAAATTTCTGCCAACTCCAATGGCAACATCGTTGTCCAGGAGTATTGAGTCATTGACAGTCACAGGCCCCCGTGCGGAGGCAAAGTAGGGCATCCATACTGGTGCTACCTGCTTGGCATCGTGCTTGAGTCGGTGGAGCTAGGTTGAGATCCAACGAAAAGGGGTAGGAAGAAGCCATTTGATTTCTAACTTTTTTTTTCTTTTTCTTGCTTGTTTTCTCTTTTGTGTGTTTTTGCGTTTATGTTTTTCCCCTTCTTTTTCTTTCTTATAGATGTAGTCTTTGACAAACCCTAACTATTGTAGCGTCTAAGCATTTTCTAATCCCCAAGCGTTCCTCGAGTCCCACAACCTTCTCACTTTCCAACCGTTTCCAACTCATTTGTCACGACTTGCTTTGTCTGAACGGACGCGTTTAGGAAAGTCGTCGCGCCTTTCCATGGCCCCGTATTAGAGTTTAGCATTTAAATTTGGTTTTTCCTTAATTTAATTTTTTTTATTTGCTTGTTTTTATTTTTATTTTATTTTGTTTGAGTCTTGCTTTTATTTTTATTTTGATTTTATTCACTTTCCGAACACATTTGATGAGATTGTGATAAATGTTTGCATGACTTAAATGAAAATTGGATTTCATTTTATTTTATTTTATAAAATAAAAAAAAAAAGTAAAAATTTAAATTGTTTATAAAAAAAAATTAATTAATTTTAAATTGGCACTGTTCTAACATGATATGTTCGAAACCTTTGCACTTGCCATTTGTTTCATAATTTTCCAATTAAAGGATTTGCATGATCTAAAGAATTGTATGAAGCATAAATTAGACTTATATAACCAACCATATAAAGTGAGCTTTTGAGCCTTGTACTTCAATTCATGAGTGTTATTTACATATACTCTTATTTTCTTGTCATCAAAGTTGTTGTTTGATCTCATTATTCATTGATTTGGTTGAACACTTAAAAGTCATTCATTCTTGTGCAATTTGATTTCATGACATTTAAAGAAATGATATTAAGGCCTTCGTTGGATCGTTTGTGCCTTTCAAGCTAACCTTATGCATGCTTAAACATGATTTTCCATTGTTAACCATTTTGAGCTTACATGTAAACCTTTTCTTTCATTTAACAATTTTATTTCCTCGCCTTAGCCTGAAAAAACAAATATTTACCTTTCTAAGGAACTCATGAGCTTTAATTTGGATGTGTTTTTCATGCTAAGTTTGGGAAGAGGTGTTACATATCGAAAAAAAAAATTCACACAATTGGTGAAAGAAAAGAGAAAAGTGGTGGTTGAATGAAATTTCATTTTGGGCCTTCAAAATAAATTGGTGTTTGTTCAATTAAAGGAAATGAGTATGAATCAATGTAAATGAAGGTATAAGGAGTTTTGATCATGTAAAAGAAAAATCTAATCGTGATGATTCGAAGTCTTGTAAACAATTATTTTATGCTCTTACATTGCGAGTTCCTTGGACTTTGTATTATCCATACCTTTCATTTCTTACTCACCTTACACCCTTGGCCCCATTACAACCTATGTTAAAGACCTAAATTGATCTTAAATGTCATGTGGTTGAATTGCATTCATTTTTCTACTTTTAAGTGTTTGGCGTCCTTCTTGAGATCATTTTAATGCAAGTTCTTCATCTTTCTATTTCGAGTTAAGTCCTTATGGTTTAACTCTATTCTCACGTTTATAACTAAGTGATGCATTATAGCCCTCTTGTGAGTGATTCATTTGTGAGAGGACAACTTTGGTGAGATTTGAAGTTGAACTTATGCTTTGTATGATTTTTGAAATTGTGTGAAAACTAAGATTGGGAAATTTGTTGCATTTGGCTATCACACTACTACACTTTGAGCATATTATGTTTTGAACTTTGCCACTTTGTAAATAATGTCTAAAATTGAGTTTTTATTGTTAAAAAATTTTGAGTCATGTGCATGAGTCATTTCTCTTCAGAAAATGTTCGGAAAAAAAAAATTGTTTTGAGTTCTTTGTGTTTTTGTGTTTGTTTTTGTTTTGTTTTTGTTAATTAATGTATTTATGTTTGCTTTTGTTTTTTATTTTGCTTAAGGACTAACAATCTTTTAAGTTTTCTAAATTACTTTGTTTTACAGAGTCAGTAAAACGTTTGTGGGTGTTGATATTGTTAAACCCTCAGGAGACACAACTCCTCCTACTAGGGATGCCTAGAGGTTTAAAGGCTTGTTGCATATGCTAAATGCAATCGAGTTACCTACGAAAGTGGTCTAGTTAACTTCTTGTTTTGTTTTTTATTATCTGTGTTTTCCTTTTTGTTTTGCTCGAGGACTAGCAAAATCTAGGTTTGGGGGTATTTGATCGGTTCATAATTGTATATTATTTCTTACCCTTCTAGCTTATGATTTGGTTATGTTTTTGAGTTAAACTTGTGCTTTTAATCCTTTTTGTGTTTATCTTTCAGTTAATTGAGCTTTAGGTAACAATGATGGCTTTGGAGAACATAATTCATGCAATTCAAGCATGTTAAGGCCTAATTTGGATGAATTGATGAAGAGCTTAAAGACAAATTCATTATGGCTACAGCCCCCTGCCAGTCCAGTTCCGTATGTCATATTACAAGCTTTGTTTCAGCAACCTACATAGCTCGAATGAGGCCACATTCTTCATGAAAGTTGTTCCAATGGGTGTGTACTATGACATATCCAAAATTCAGCCCCATTGGATAAATCTGGAGTCCGTTACCTAGCAAACACTGAACCATGCTCTGGATGGATCGTATCAGCACGGAAAATGAGTTAGCAATTTGTTTCGGCCTTAACTTCTTCCTCCGACCTTGGATTGGCCCAAATAACATATGGCTGGAAAGAAGACATTCTGAACTTCAATTTTGAGTGCTTAAAGTCCTAATTTGATTAAGAGAAGCCCAAGTTGTAAGCCCTTGAAGTTGCTGGTCATGCTGACCTCAGCATGTGCTGGTTGGATGCTTGGTCATGGTGAGCTAGGCATGAGCTATCATTTCTGGTTGGAAGCTTGGTCATGGTGACATGAAGATGAGCTAGGGCTGCTGGTGGGATTAATTGGTGAAGTGCATCAACCATTCAAGATTTTCTAATACAAGTGCATCACCCAATTTAGATTTTCTATTACAAGTGCATCAACCATTTCAGATTTTATAATTCAAGTGTTGTATGCATTAGTCTTTTTGAATTCAGATTTTTGTTGCGTAGATTCAGCTGCACCAAAATGGGTTCAACTGCATCCTCAACTTGTGATACTCGCAAGTGCACGAGCCGTTGGTAGTTTAGCATATGTAAGTGCGAGGTCGATTCCACAGGGATTGGTGATTGAATGATCCAATTCAATTTTCCTACACAAAACAAAAATGAAAACAAAAGAAACAAAACAAGAAGAAAGAATGTACATTACAAGAAAAATAAATTACAACTAAGAGAACATTAACGAGAGCATTTGAGGAAGGAAGGAAAGTGTTTGAGAACTTTAGAGAGGGGAGAATTGTTTGAGAGATTTGGAAGAGTAAGGAAAGTGGTGTTTGGGAACTTTGTGGATTTTGGAAGAGAAAGTGTTTAGGAACTTTGAGAATTTGGAAGAGAGTGGTTGAGAACTTGGAGGATGTTTGTGAACTTGGAGAATTTGAGAACTTAGGGAAGGAAGAGAAAGATGTTTGTGAAGTGTTTGAGACATGGAGACTTTTAGAGAAGAAAGTAGAGAGATGTTTGAGAACTTTGTGGATTTTGGAAGAACATGTGTTTGAAAGCTTTAGAGAATTTGATGAAGGAAATGGGAGAAGTGTTTGAGAAATGTTTTAGAGCATGGAGAACTTTGAAAGAGAATAGAGAAGTGTTTGGAGAATTTATAGAAGGAGAGAAAGGAAAAATGCTTGAGATTTATAGTACTAGAATCTTGTTACAACAATTGAGAACTACAAAGGGAAACTAAGAGAATTTGAGGGAGAGAAGGGAAGGGAGCTCTAGAGAAGTGCTTGAGAGCTCCCCCCCTTGGGGTGTGTTTACAAGCTTAGGAAACCTCACTATTTATAGGCCTAAGGAGGTTGAAAATCTGAATTATACAATTGAATTATGTAAACACACTAACTTCACCTAACACACTACACTTAATTCACCAACTTAACCTAACACACAATTGCATTTGAAAACAATTCCTCTTGTCTTTAGGCTTAGTGTTGCATCATCCACTTCAACATCTTTTGACTCATTTGGCTGCTGCAAAATTCCACTCAAATATATGTATTGAATATGCTTCACCAAACTTTCCCACAATCAACAACACTTCATCATGCATATGTCATGCATGACAATGCATTGCAGCCAGCTTGTGGGCTCGTTTTGGGCTTGTGGCTCCAGTCTGAAAAATCTGGAAAAATATGGATCTTGAAGCTCTTTGTCTTATCTTTCCAAGCATATGCAGCCCAACTCAAGGAAAAATCGGAAAGGCCTTCAAATGTGATTTTTGGCCCAGTAACGCAGATGCTGCCGAATTTGACCTTAAGTTGCCAAAACATATATAACTTTCTCTAGAAGACTCGAAATTATGAACCGTAAAATTATACAGAAACTAGACTTCCGTATCTTTCCAATGATGTATGGCTCATTTTCTGGTTCTTCTTGAGCAAGTACAGTCCAATCCGTGAAGTTGACTGATCTGCAGACACCGTTTTGAGTTAACTTGTCTCCAAAATGCAATTAGTGAGTCCTTAAGCTTATTACACTGAAACAAACACAAAACTTATTAAAAGCACAAGTTTAACTCAAAAACATAACCAAATCATAAATTAAAAGGGTACAAAATGATATTTAAATATGCACCGATCAAATACCCCCAAACCTAGATTTTGCTAGTCCTCGAGCAAAACAAAAAGAAAACAAAGAGAAAAACAAAACAAGAAGTTAACTAGACCACTTTCGTAGGTAATTCGATTGCATTTAGCGTATGCAACAAGCCTTTAAACCTCTAGGCATCCCTAGTAGGAGGAGTTGTGTCTCCTGAGGGTTTAACAGATTACGATACCCACAAACGTTTTACTGACTCTGTAAAACAAAGTAATTAGAAAACTTAAAAGATTGTTAGTCCTTAAGCAAAACCAAAAACAAAAACAAACATAAATACATTACTTAACAAAAACAAAAACAAAAACGATTACAAAAATAAAAAGAACTCAAAACAATCTTTCCGAACATTTTCTGAAGAGAAATGACTCATGCACATGACTTAAACGTTTTATTAATAAAAACTCAATTTTTAGACATTATTTACAAAGCGGCAAAGTTCTAAACACAATATGCTCAAAGTGTAGTAGTGTGATAGCCAAATACAACAAATTCCCCAATCTTAGTTTTCACACAATTTCAAAAATCATACAAAGCATAAGTTTAACTTCAAATCTCACCAAAGTTGTCCTCTCACAAATGAATCACTCAGAAGAGGGCTATAATGCATCACTCAGTTATAAACATGAGAATAGAGTTAAACCATAAGGACTTAACTCGAAATAGAAAGATGAAGAACTTGCATTAATATGATCTCAAGAAGGATGTCAAACACTTAAAAGTAGAAAAATGTATGCAATTCAACCACATGACATTTAAGATCAATTTAGGTCTTTAACATAGGTTGTAATGGGGCCAAGGGTGTAAGGTGAGTAAGAAATGAAAGGTATGGATAATACAAAGTCCAAGGAACTCGCAATGTAAGAGCATAAAACAATTGTTTACAAGACTTCGAATCATCACGATTAGATTTTTTCTTTTACATGATCAAAACTCCTTATACCTTCATTTACATTGATTCATACTCCTTTCCTTCAATTACAAACACCAATTTATTTTGAAGGCCCAAAAATGAATTTTCAATCAACCACCACTTAACTTTTCTCTTTTCTTTCACCAATTGTGTGAATTTTTTTTTTTTTTAAAATGTAACACCTCTTCCCAAACTTAGCATGAAAAACACATCCAAATTAAAGCTCATGAGTTCCTTAGAAAGGTAAATATTTGTTTTTCGGGCTAAGGCGAGGAAATATAATTGGTAAATGAAAGAAAAGGTTTACATGTAGGCTCAAAATGGTTAACAATGGAAAATCATGCTTAAGCATGCATAAGGTTAGCTTGAAAGGCACAAACGATCCAAAGAAGGCCTTAATATCATTTCTTTAAATGTCATGAAGTCAAATTGCACAAGAATGAATGACTTTTAAGTGTTCAACCAAATCAATGAATAATGAGATCAAACAACAACTTTGATGACAAAAAAATAAGAGTACATGTATAACACTCATGAATTGAAGGACAAGGCTCAAAAGCTCACTTTATATGGTTGGTTATATAAGTCTAATTTATGCTTCATACAATTCTTTAGATTATGCAAATCCTTTAATTGGAAAATTATGAAACAAATGGCAAGTGCAAAGGTTTCGAACATATCATGCTAGAACAATGCCAAATTAATTTTTTTTTTTTTTATAAAATGAAAAAAAAAACACTAAAATAAAATGAAATCCAATTTTCATTTAAGTCATGCAAACATTTATCACAATCTCATCAAATGTGTTCGGAAAGTGAATAAAAGCAAGACTCAAACAAAATAAAATAAAAATAAAAACAAGCAAATAAAAAAAATTAAATTAAGGAAAAATCAAATTTACATGCTAAACTCTAATACCCCCAAACCTAGAAATGAACATTGTCCTCAATGTTTAAAAATTAGCCACAAACAATGTCATAACAAGAAATGAAAGGTATTAAAGCAAATAAAAATTAAAACACACCAAAATAAAATAAAACAATTACAAAATAAAAATTACAAAATAATCAAACAAATATAAAAATAAATAAAAATAAAAACGAAACAGTAAAACACTCAAAACAGTAAGCCCTAACAGATAGTCTTACACAAACTGAAACCCAAACAATTGAAAGCCCAAAGCCCACAATGAAATTAACCCAACAACGGTAAAACCCAACCCAACTTGAAATCTGAAGCCCACACGTTTAAATTTAATTTTTTCTTAAAAAGATAAAACGTGAATTATAAGCGCAAAGCGGGATTTCTGAAAAAGAGGAAATGTGGTCCCTGATGTCGTCTCATGGTTAGTCACGGGCAGACTGAGCGAGACACGTGTCGACGCACAGAGGCGCGCGGATTTCACATGCAGAAATTACGGGCTCATGGAAAGGCGCGACGACTTTGCTGAACGCGTCCGTTCAGACAAAGCAAGTCGTGACAAATGAGTTGGAAACGGTTGGAAAGTGAGAAGATTGTGGGACTCGAGGAACGCTTGGGGATTCAGAAAATGCTAGACGCCTGAGGGTTTGTCAAAGACTTCATCTATAAGAAAGAAAAAGAAGGGGAAAAACACAAACGTAAAAACACACAAAAGAGAAAACAAGCAAGAAAAAGAGAGAGAAAAAAGTGAGAAATCAAATGGCTTCTTCCTACCCCTTTTCGTTGGATCTCAACCTAGCTCCACCGACTCAAACACGAGGCCAAGCAGGAGCACCAGTATGGATGCCCTACTTTGCCTCCGCACGGGGCCTGTGACCGTCAATGACTCAATACTCCTGGACAACGATATTGCCATTGGAGTTGGTAGAAATTTGGTGACTCCTAAAGATATACGTGTGTTCGGGACAAGGGATGACAATCGGGTCATGAGTGATGCCCTGGCACTGAGCATGCAGAGTACAGCATGTGTCGCAAGTTTGGTTCATCGCCTACTTGCGAAGTCCCATGAGGTAGAGGTGCTGAAAGGTCAGTTAGCGGCGGAGCACAGGATGGTTGAAGAGTGTCAAAGTGCTATAAAAAGCTTGAAAAGGGAGCGGTCAAGGATAGTTGTGGTGAATCGACACCAGCTAGAAGTGTTGCGGGACGAGAATAAAAACCTAACAAAGATTGTAGAGTTGTACTCTCGCGACATGCGAAAACAGCTGGAAGACCTAGACCGACCGGGTAAACGCAAGAAACCAGATCGCGAGAAAAGTTATACTGAAGCTAAGATTGCGATCTTTGGGAGCTCAAGTGATGAGCCCCAAGAGGCTGTGCGTGAAGCCTCTGAAGAGGACAGCCAGAGGGCCAAACTAAAAGGTCCTATGGTCGAGACACCGAGCGCCAAGAAGAAATGATTTCAGCTTTTATTTATTTTTTTAATTTTAAAAATGTATGTGCGTTTTTTTTTAATTGGGAAATAAAAACGTTATGTTATCTCAAAGACACGAATAACCCTAAATTTAAAGAACGACGATCAAACAAAAACATGAAAACCCAAACATGCATTTTTATTTTTAGTTAAGTAAACACACAAGTAACTGCTTTTTCTTTTAAGAGAAAAACTTAAGGATGACCAGTTAAGGGCCTCAGAAAAACACAGCCAGGGGATTCCGGAATGTTGGAGGGGTCACAATGGTCTCTCTTAAAACCCAACTTCTTAGACACCGAAGGTGCCGCCTAAAGAACTCCTAGACACTGGATAGACCTGCGGTTGCTCATCTGGAGTTACCAAAAGTTTAGCTCCTTCAAAGAATATCCTATGAGTTTTAAATTATACTAACTAATTAAATAAAAACAAAAAAAAAACTGAAATAAACACACAATTCAAACAAAAATTTAAAAGAAGAGATGAGATTCTTGCACCAGGTGTCCAAGACGCATCTTTAATTTTATCTCTTCTTCCAACCAAATTCTTAAGAAACCTGTCAAACAAAAAAAACAAGTTAATTTTAAATTAAAAGGAAAAACAATGAATAAAGAAAAATAAAATAAAAGAAAAAGAAAAAGAAAAACACACTTCCCCAAACTTAAATCAAACAAAGACGACAAACGGAAAAGAAAGCACAGTTCCCTAACTAAAATAAACTAAAGATGATAGCCGAAAGGGAAAAGCAAAAACACAAAGCTCTAGAAAATGAAAGTAACAGGCAAAAATATTAAACACCAGAAAAACACGGAGAAAAAAAAAAGAAAAGTAAAGTAAAGGTGCTCCCCCTTGAAGCAATTAGGTCGAGCATGCCCGGGAAATCCGAAATGGTGTTGGCACCCTCATCAGCATATGTCTATTTAAACCACACATCTTCAAGCGGATGATACCCAGCATTTTTTTCTGTAAACTCAAAGAAAAACATCAAAAAATTCAGAAACAAAACAATGGCATCCTCATGCGCTCACCTTGATGATCTCAACCTTGAATTGACCCTTGCGCCACCGAATGCGCAGATAAGGGCTCCTACAAACCATGTCTTCCTAAACTCCACATATCATCACGGTACGGCCTCAAACTTTGCTGAAGCAATACCGAACTTTTCTTAGGGCATGTGGAACGAGAGCAGTGCTGCTAGGAGGCATGGTTGGCAGGAGCTCACTGATCGGTGCATATTTACATATCATTTTGTACCCTTTTAATTTATGATTTGGTTATGTTTTTGAGTTAAACTTGTGCTTTTAATAAGTGTTGTGTTTGTTTCAGTGTAATAAGCTTATGGACTCACTAATTGCATTTTGGAGACAAATTAGCTCAAAACAGTGTCTGCAGATCAGTCAACTTCACGGATTGGACTGTATTTACTCAAGAAGAACCAGAAAATGAGCCATACATCATTGGAAAGATACGGAAGTCTATTTTCTATAGAATTTTACGGTTCATGATTCCGAGTCTTCTAGAGAAAGTTATACATGTTTTGGAAACTTAAGGTCAAATTCGGCAGCATCTGCGTTACTGGGCCAAAAATCACATTTGAAGGCCTTTCCGATTTTTCCTTGAGTTGGGCTGCATATGCTTGGAAAGATAAGACAAAGAGCTTCAAGATCCATATTTTTCCAGATTTTTCAGACTGGAGCCACAAGCCCAAAAGGAGCCCACAAGCTGGCTGCAATGCATTGTCATGCATGACATATGCATGATGAAGTGTTGTTGATTGTGGGAAAGTTTGGTGAAGCATATTCAATACATATATTTGAGTGGAATTTTGCAGCAGCCAAATGAGCCAAAAGATGTTGAAGTGGATGATGCAACACTAAGCCTAAAGACAAGAGGAATTGTTTTCAAATGCAATTGTGTGTTAGGTTAAGTTGGTGAATTAAGTGTAGTGTGTTAGGTGAAGTTAGTGTGTTTACATAATTCAATTGTATAATTCAGATTTTCAACCTCCTTAGGCCTATAAATAGTGAGGTTTCCTAAGCTTGTAATAACACCCCAAGGGGGGAGCTCTCAAACACTTCTCTAGAGCTCCCTTCCCTTCTCTCCCTCAAATTCTCTTAGTTTCCCTTTGTAGTTCTCAATTGTTGTAATAAGATCATTCTACTAAATTTTCTTTCTTCTAAATTCTCAAACATTTCACAAACACCCTTCTCTACCTTCCCTAAGTTCTCAAACTCTCCAAGTTCACAAACATTCTCCAAATTTCCCAAACACCTTCTCTTCCAACATCCACAAAGCTCTCAAAACACCTCTCTACTTTCTTCTCCAAATTTCCCATGTTCTCAAACACTCTCTTCCAAATTCTCAAAGTCCTCAAACACTCTCTTCCAAAATCCACAAAGTTCCCAAACACCACTTTCCTTACCTTTCCAAAATTCTCTTCCAAAATTCTCCAAATCTCTCAAACACTTCTCCATTCTATAAAGTTCTCAAACACTTCCCAAACACCTTTCTCTTCTCCAAGTTCTCAAATACTTTCTTCTCCCTCCTCAAAGTTCTCAAACACTTCCTTTCTTCGTCAAAGTTCTCTTAGTTTCCTTAATGTTTTCTTAGTTGTAATTTATTTTTCTTGTAATGTACATTCTTTCTTCTTGTTTTGTTTCTTTTGTTTTCATTTTTGTTTTGTGTAGGAAATTGAATTGGATCATTCAATCACCAATCCCTGTGGAATCGACTTCGCACTTACATATGCTATACTACCGAACGGCTCGTGCACTTGCGAGTATCACAAGTTGAGGATGCAGCTGAATCCATTTTGGTGCAGCTGAATCTACGCAACAAGTTTTTGGCGCCGTTGCCGGGATCGGTAACATTGTTTGATTCTATTTGGTTTTTCTACTTTTTATTTATTTTTATCTTTTGTTTAACTGCACAGTTTCATGTTTTAAAGTTAATGAGGTTAATTGATAAGTTGTGTTTGTAGTCCAACTGACAAGGACAATTGCCTGACAAGCAAGAGAACTGGGTTTGAGTCCCAGCTTACACAACACCCAAAAACAAAAAGGTTCAAGTAGCATGTTGATTATTTCTAGTTTATGGTTTCATTCACTTGCTCTTAATTAAATATCTTGTTCAAGTTTACATAAACACCATATGACTCTTGGACTGATTAGTGAATGAATGGGTAGATATTGAAGACAAACACCATGTTTAAATTCTACTTGGTTCTTTATTGTTCTTCTTGTTCTTAATGGGTTCGGAATTTGTGTTTAGACTAAACACCATAGCTAAATGCTTTTTCTGAATACTTGATTAAAACCACACACCATATGGATAATCATATTTGAGAAAGAACGAACTTCATAAGCTAGTTTGATTTACTTTGCTGCTTGTTACTTTGAAGCATGAAA
This sequence comes from Prunus fruticosa, assembly GCA_018703695.1. Classification (NCBI taxonomy): domain Eukaryota; kingdom Viridiplantae; phylum Streptophyta; class Magnoliopsida; order Rosales; family Rosaceae; genus Prunus; species Prunus fruticosa. The sequence continues at coordinate 31,847,024 of CM031920.1, forward strand.
TTGGACGTGTGTTGATTTTCCTTTCCATTTTAGTTTTTATTTCCTAATCCTTTAATTCCGTTTCAAGTTTTCTGTGTTTGTTTTAGCAAGTAATGTCAGCTTAATAAAAATGGAGAGAGATGGTAACCTCAATCATAAGAATGGGGAGTGTGGAGTAGTGGGAGAAGTCGCGACCTCCAAATGCATCACGCTCGACCTAATCGCTTCAAGGGGGAGTATTCCAATCCCTTCTCTTTAGTTGTTTTGTTATTATTTCAGTAATTTTAATTTTCTATTTCTTTTATTAAAAAAAAATTAAAAAGATTTTTATATGAGCTGACTCGTGGTAACTCCAGCTGAGCGTCTCCGTCAAATAGTGTCTAGGAGTTCTTTAGGCGACACCTTCGGTGTCTAAGAAGTTTGGGTTTTAAGTGGGACCTTTGTGACCCCTCCAACCTTCCCGGATCCCCTGGCTGTGTTTTCTGAGGCCCTTAACTGGTCATCCATGAGTTGCTTGTATATTTGTGTGTTTTAAACAAAACAAAACAAATTTTTTTAAAAAAAAAAATTTGAGTTTTTATTTATTTTTCCTTGTAAATTGCAATTTGGAACTTCTTTGTTTTTTTTTTCTTTGTGTGGTCAGTTAGTTGTAAATAATAATAAATTTTAAAAAATAAAAATCAAGTTGGAACTTCTTTATTTTCTTTTTTTTTTTTGTTAAGTTAGTTTATGTATTTATTTACATGGTGTGGTTAGTTAGTTTATTTCTGAGTGTTAAAAACACATTTTTATTTCACTCAAACATTACAAACAAAAAAAAAGTAAAAAAATTAAATAAATAAAAAAAAAAAAAAAAAACATTCAAGTAAATTAAAAATAAAAACAACTTCTTCATCTTCATCTTCATCTTCATTTCATGGCATGCCTCTGTTATCTCTTACTTGGAGAATCTGCAGCAGCTCCACATGGTCCTCATTCTTTCTCTCCAGTGCTTCCACGTGCTGATTGGCGCAATAGAGCCGCTTCTGGAGTCCGCCACCATAGCCTTCAAGGAAGCTACTTCCTCGCTTAGCGCGGCACACTCCCGTGTTCTCGCCAGGAAACGCATGCCCAAGTTGGTAGCCGAGACCGCGTGGAGCACAGTTAAATTGTTGGACTCCTCCACCGCTGCCTTGTCAGACCTCTGCGCCACATGCAGATGATCCGTCGTGTGAGCTTGCTGCCAACCATGCCTCCTAGCAGCACTGCTCCGTTCGACACCGCCCTCAGAAAAGTTCGGTATTGCTTCAGCAAAGTTTGAGGCCGTACCATGATGATATGTGGAGTTTGGGAAGACATGGTTTGTAGGAGCCCTTATCTGCGCATTCGGTGGCGCAAGGGTCAATTCAAGGTTGAGATCATCAAGGTGAGTGCATGAAGATGCCATTGTTTTGTTTCTGGATTTTTTGATGTTTTCCTTCTAATTTGGAGGAAGAAATGCGAGGTGCTCTTCTACTTCACCGAGATGAGTTTAAATAGACTTATACAGACGAGGGAGCCGAAAGCACTTCGGATCTCGAGGGTGCTATCCTGTGCTCTTTTCTCTGATCCCTTCATTTCTTCCGCAAATTGCGAGCACGTTTTTTTAAAAGGGAGCATGTCGACACTTTAACTTACTTTTGCCTCCCTGTTTTTCTGATGTTTGTGTTTTTGCTTTTTCAATTGTTATTTTATTTATTTTGTTTTTTTTAAATTGTTTTCTTCTTGTTTGTCAGGTTTCTCAAAAATTTAAGTTGAAGAAGAGACAAAATTAAAGATGCGTCTTGGACACCTGGTGCAAGAATCCCAACTCTTCTTTTAAATTCTTGTTTGAATTGTGTGTTTATTTCAGTTTTTATTTTTATTTTGTTTTTATTTAATTATGTAGTATAATTTAAAACTCATAGGATATTCTTTGAAGGAGTTAAATTTTTGGTAACTCCAGGAAGCAAACGCAGTCTATAGTGTCTAGGAGTTCTTTAGGCGGCACCTTCGGTGTCTAAGAAGTTTGGGTTTTAAGAGGGACCATTGTGACCCCTCCAACCTTCCCGGATCCCCTGGCTGTGTTTTCTAGGGCCCTTAACTGGTCATCCTTAAGTTTTTCTCTTAAAAGAAAAAGCAGTTACTTGTGTGTTTACTTAACTAAAAATAAAAATGCATGTTTGGGTTTTCATGTTTTTGTTTGATCGTCGTTCTTTAAATTTAGGGTCATTCGTCTCTTTGAGATAGCTTAACGTTTTTTATTTCCCAAATTTAAAAAAAAAAAAACGCACATACACTTTAAAATTAAATAAATAAAAACAGAAATCATTTCTTCTTGGCGCTCGGTGTCTCGAACCATAGGAGCTTTTAGTTTGGCCCTCTGGCTGTCCTCTTCCGGGCTTCACGCACAGCCTCTTGGGGCTCATCACTTGAGCTCCCAAAGATCGCAATCTTAGCTTCAGAATAACTTTTCTCGCGATCTGGTTTCTTGCGTTTACCCGGTCGGTCTAGGTCCTCCAGCTGTTTCCGCATATCGCGAGAGTACAACTCTACCATCTTTGATAGGTTTTTATTCTCGTCCCGCAATACGTCTAGCTGGTGTCGATTCACCTCCACTATCCTTGACCGCTCCCTTTTCAAGCTTTTTATAGCACTTTGACACTCTTCAACCATACTGTGCTCCGCCGCTCACTGACCTTTCAGCACCTCTACCTCATGGGACTTCGCAGTAGGCGATGAACCAAACTTGCGACACATGCTGGACTCTGCATGCTCAGTGCTAGGGCATCACTCATGACCCGATTGTCATCCCTTGTCCCGAACACACGTATATCTTTAGGAGTCACCAAATTTCTACCAACTCCAATGGCAACATCGTTGTCCAGGAGTATTGAGTCATTGACAGTCACAGGCCCCCGTGCGGAGGCAAAGTAGGTCATCCATACTGGTGCTACTGCTTGGCCTCGTGTTTGAGTCGGTGGAGCTAGGTTGAGATCCAACGAAAAGGGGTAGGAAGAAGCCATTTGATTTCTCACTTTTTTTTCTCTCTTTTTCTTGCTTGTTTTCTCTTTTGTGTGTTTTTGCGTTTGTGTTTTTCCCCTTCTTTTTCTTTCTTATAGATGTAGTCATTGACAAACCCTAGCCATCGCAGCATTTCTGAATCTCCAGCATTCCTCCAGTCCCACAACCTTCTCGCTTTCCAACCATACCCAACTCACTTATCACGATGTGACCTCTCTGAACGGACGCGTTCAGGAAAGTCGTCACGACTTTGTATGGCCCCGTAATTTTCGCTTGTGGATCTGCGCGCGCCTCTATGCGTCGACACGTGGCTCCTGCTTTCTGCCCGTGACTATCCATGAGACGACATCAGGGACCACATTCCATCTTTTTAGAAATCCCGCTTTGCGCTCATAATTCACGTTTTATCTTTTTAAGAAAAAAAAAATTAAATTAAAACATGTGGGCTTCAGATTTTCAGGTTGGGTCGGTTTTACCGTTGTTGGGTTAATTTCATTTTGGGTTGGGCTTTAAATTGTTTGGGTTTCAGTTGATGTAAGACTATCTGTTAGGGCTTACTGTTTTGAGTGTTTTACTGTTTCGTGTTTTTTTTTTAATTTGATTGTTTGTTTTGTAATTTTTATTTTGTAATTGTTTTATTTTATTTTTGTGTGTTTTGTAATTTTTATTTGCTTTAATACCTTTCATTTGTTGTTATGACATTGTTTGTGGCTAATTTTTAAACATTGAGGACAATGTTCATTTCTAGGTTTGGGGGTATTGGAGTTTAGCATGTATTATTTTTTTCTTAATTAAAAAAAAAATTAAAAATTGTTTGTTTTTCTTCTATTTGAGTCTTGTTTTGTTTTTGAGTCACTTTCCGAACACTTATGATGAGATAGTGATAAATGTTTGCATGACTTAAATAAAAATTGGATTTCATTTTATTTTAGTGTTTCTTTTCTTTATAAAAATTAAAAATTAAAAATTTCTTTAAAAAAAAATAAAAATTTGGCATTGTTCTATCATGACATGCTTGAAACCTTCTTTACACTTGCCATTTGTTTCATAATTTTCCAATTAAATGATTTGCATAATCTAAAGAATTGTATGAAGCATAAATTAGACTTATATAACCAACCATATAAAGTGAGCTTTTGAGCCTTGTCCTTCAATTCATGAGTGTTATACATGTACTCTTATTTTTTTTGTCATCAAAGTTGTTGTTTGATCTCATTATTCATTGATTTGGTTGAACACTTAAAAGTCATTCATTCTTGTGCAATTTGACTTCATGACATTTAAAGAAATGATATTAAGGCCTTCTTTGGATCGTTTGTGCCTTTCAAGCTAACCTTATGCATGCTTAAGCATGATTTTCCATTGTTAACCATTTTGAGCCTACATGTAAACCTTTTCTTTCATTTACCAATTATATTTCCTCGCCTTAGCCCGAAAAACAAATATTTACCTTTCTAAGGAACTCATGAGCTTTAATTTGGATGTGTTTTTCATGCTAAGTTTGGGAAGAGGTGTTACATTTCGAAAAAGAAAAAAAGAAATTATAGAACTTCACACAATTGGTGAAAGAAAAGAGAAAAGTTCTGATTAAATGGAAGTTGATTGAAATTTCATTTTTGGGTTTCATTGGTGTTTGGAAATGAGTATGAATCAATGTAAATGAAGGTATAAGGAGTTTTGATCATGTAAAAGAAAAAATCTAATCGTGATGATTCGAAGTCTTGTAAACAATTGTTTTATGCTCTTACATTGCGAGTTCCTTGGACTTTGTATTATCCATACCTTTCATTTCTTACTCACCTTACACCCTTGGCCTCATTACAACCTATGTTAAAGACCTAAATTGATCTTAAATGTCATGTGGTTGAATTGCATCCATTTTCTTACTTTTAAGTGTTTGGCATCCTTCTTGAGATCATATTAATGCAAGTTCTTCATCTTTCTATTTTCGAGTTAAGTCCTTATGGTTTAACTCTATTCTCATGTTTATAACTGAGTGATGCATTATAGCCCTCTTCTGAGTGATTCATTTGTGAGAGGACAACTTTGGTGAGATTTGAAGTTGAACTTATGCTTTGTATGATTTTTGAAATTGTGTGAAAACTAAGATTGGAGAATTTGTTGCATTTGGCTATCACACTACTACACTTTGAGCATATTATGTTTTGAACTTTGCCGCTTTGTAAATAATGTCTAAAATTGAGCTTTTATTGTTAAAACGTTTAAGTCATGTGCATGAGTCATTTCTCTTCAGAAAATGTTCGGAAAGATTGTTTTGAGTTCTTTTTATTTTTGTAATTATTTTTTATTTTTGTGTGTTTTGTTTTCGTTTTTGTTTTCGTTTTTGTTTTTGTTAATGTAATTATGTTTGTTTTTGTTTTTGGTTTTGGTTTTGCTTAAAGACTAACAATCTTTTAAGTTTTCTAACCATTTTGTTTTGTAGAGTTAGAAAAACGTTTGTGGGTATTCGATCTGTTAAAACCCTCAGGAGACACAACTCCTCCTACTAGGGATGCCTAGAGGTTTAAAGGCTTGTTGCATATGCTAAATGCAATCGAGTTACCTACGAAAGTGGTCTAGTTAATTTCTTATTTTGTTTTGTTTTTTTCTTCGTTTCCCTTTTGTTTTGCTCGAGGACTAGCAAAATCTAGGGTTTAGGTGCGTAGATTCAGCTGCACCAAAATGGATTCAGCTGCATCCTCAACTTGTGATACTCGCAAGTGCACGAGCCGTTCGGTAGTATAGCATATGTAAGTGCGAGGTCGATTCCACAGGGATTGGTGATTGAATGATCCAATTCAATTTCCTACACAAAACAAAAATGAAAACAAAAGAAACAAAACAAGAAGAAAGAATGTACATTACAAGAAAAATAAATTACAACTAAGAAAACATTAAGGAAACTAAGAGAACTTTGACGAAGAAAGGAAGTGTTTGAGAACTTTGAGGAGGGAGAAGAAAGTATTTGAGAACTTGGAGAAGAGAAAGGTGTTTGGGAAGTGTTTGAGAACTTTATAGAATGGAGAAGTGTTTGAGAGATTTGGAGAATTTTGGAAGAGAATTTTGGAAAGGTAAGGAAAGTGGTGTTTGGGAACTTTGTGGATTTTGGAAGAGAGTGTTTGAGGACTTTGAGAATTTGGAAGAGAGTGTTTGAGAACATGGGAAATTTGGAGAAGAAAGTAGAGAGGTGTTTTGAGAGCTTTGTGGATGTTGGAAGAGAAGGTGTTTGGGAAATTTGGAGAATGTTTGTGAACTTGGAGAGTTTGAGAACTTAGGGAAGGTAGAGAAGGGTGTTTGTGAAATGTTTGAGAATTTAGAAGAAAGAAAATTTAGTAGAATGATCTTATTACAACAATTGAGAACTACAAAGGGAAACTAAGAGAATTTGAGGGAGAGAAGGGAAGGGAGCTCTAGAGAAGTGTTTGAGAGCTCCCCCCCTTGGGGTGTTATTACAAGCTTAGGAAACCTCACTATTTATAGGCCTAAGGAGGTTGAAAATCTGAATTATACAATTGAATTATGTAAACACACTAACTTCACCTAACACACTACACTTAATTCACCAACTTAACCTAACACACAATTGCATTTGAAAACAATTCCTCTTGTCTTTAGGCTTAGTGTTGCATCATCCACTTCAACATCTTTTGGCTCATTTGGCTGCTGCAAAATTCCACTCAAATATATGTATTGAATATGCTTCACCAAACTTTCCCACAATCAACAACACTTCATCATGCATATGTCATGCATGACAATGCATTGCAGCCAGCTTGTGGGCTCCTTTTGGGCTTGTGGCTCCAGTCTGAAAAATCTGGAAAAATATGGATCTTGAAGCTCTTTGTCTTATCTTTCCAAGCATATGCAGCCCAACTCAAGGAAAAATCGGAAAGGCCTTCAAATGTGATTTTTGGCCCAGTAACGCAGATGCTGCCGAATTTGACCTTAAGTTTCCAAAACATGTATAACTTTCTCTAGAAGACTCGGAATCATGAACCGTAAAATTCTATAGAAAATAGACTTCCGTATCTTTCCAATGATGTATGGCTCATTTTCTGGTTCTTCTTGAGTAAATACAGTCCAATCCGTGAAGTTGACTGATCTGCAGACACTGTTTTGAGCTAATTTGTCTCCAAAATGCAATTAGTGAGTCCATAAGCTTATTACACTGAAACAAACACAACACTTATTAAAAGCACAAGTTTAACTCAAAAACATAACCAAATCATAAATTAAAAGGGTACAAAATGATATGTAAATATGCACCGATCACTCATACCGACGGATCATCTGCATGTGGCAAAGAGATCTGACAAGGCAACAGTGGAGGAGTCCCACAATTTAACGGTGCTCCACGCGGTCTCGGCTACCAATTTAGGCATGTGATTACTGGCGAGGACACGGGAGTGTGCCGCGCTGAGTGATGAAGTAGCTTCCTTGAAGGCTATGGTGGCGGACTTGCCAGAAGCGGCTTTCCTGTGCCAATCAGCACGTGGAAGCACTTGGAGAGAAAAAATGATGACCATGTGGAGCTGCTGCAGATTCTGCAAGTAAGAGAAAATAGAGGCATGCCATGAAGATGAAGATGAAGATGAAGATGAAGAAGTTGTTGTTTTTATTTTTAATTTACTTGAATGTTTTGTTGTTTTTGTTTATTTTTTTAACTTTGTTTGTAACGTTTGAAATGAAATAAAAATGGGTTTTTAACACTCAGAAATAAACTAACTAACCACACCACGTAAATAAATACATAAACTAACTTAACAAAACAAAAAAAAGAAAGCAAAGAAGTTCCAAATTGATTTTTTTTTATTTTTTTTTTATTATTATTTACAACTAACTGACCACACAAAGAAAAAAAAACAAAGAAGTTCCAAATTGCAATTTACAAGGAAAAACTCAAATTTCAAATTTTTTTTTTTTTAAATTTTTTTTTTGTTTTTTTTTAAATTTTTTTAAAAAAACAAACAAATATACAAGCAACTCATGGATGACCAGTTAAGGGCCTCAGAAAATACAGCCAGGGGATCCGGGAAGGTTGGAGGGGTCACAAAGGACCCACTTAAAACCCAAACTTCTTAGACACCGAAGGTGTCGCCTAAAGAACTCCTAGACACTGGATTTGACGGAGACGCTCATCTGGAGTTACCACGAGTCAGCTCATATAAAAAATCTTTTTAATTTTTTTTTAAATAAAAGAAATAGAAAATTAAAATTACTGAAATAACAAAACAACTAAAGATAAAGGATTGGAATACTCCCCCTTGAAGCGATTAGGTCGAGCGTGATGTATTTGGAGGTCGCGACTTCTCCCACTACTCCACACTCCCCATTCTTATGATTGAGATTGCCATCTCTCTCCATTTTTATTAAGCTGACATTACTTGCTCAAACGAACACATAAAACTTGAAACAGAATTAAAGGATTAGGAAATAAAAACTAAAATTGAAAGGAAAATCAACACACGCCCAATTTCATGCTTCAAAGTAATAAGCAGCAAAGTAAATCAAAACTAGCTTACGAAGTTCGTTCTTTCTCAAATATGATTATCCATATGGTGTGTGGTTTTAATCAAGTATTCAGAAAAAGCATTTAGCTATGGTGTTTAGTCTAAACACAAATTCCGAACCCATTAAGAACAAGAAGAACAATAAAGAACCAAGTAGAATTTAAACATGGTGTTTGTCTTCAATATCTACCCATTCATTCACTAATCAGTCCAAGAGTCATATGGTGTTTATGTAAACTTGAACAAGATATTTAATTAAGAGCAAGTGAATGAAACCATAAACTAGAAATAATCAACATGCTACTTGAACCTTTTTGTTTTTTGGTGTTGTGTAAGCTGGGACTCAAACCCAGTTCTCTTGCTTGTCAGGCAATTGTCCTTGTCCGTTGGACGACAAACACAACTTGTCAATTAACGTCATTAACTTTAAAACATGAAACTGTCAAGTTATAAAAAAGATAAAAATAAATAAAAAGTAGGAAAACCAAATAGAATCAAACAATGTTACCGATCCCGGCAACGGCGCCAAAAACTTGTTGCGTAGATTCAGCTGCACCAAAATGGGTTCAACTGCATCCTCAACTTGTGATACTCGCAAGTGCACGAGCCGTTGGTAGTTTAGCATATGTAAGTGCGAGGTCGATTCCACAGGGATTGGTGATTGAATGATCCAATTCAATTTTCCTACACAAAACAAAAATGAAAACAAAAGAAACAAAACAAGAAGAAAGAATGTACATTACAAGAAAAATAAATTACAACTAAGAGAACATTAACGAGAGCATTTGAGGAAGGAAGGAAAGTGTTTGAGAACTTTAGAGAGGGGAGAATTGTTTGAGAGATTTGGAAGAGTAAGGAAAGTGGTGTTTGGGAACTTTGTGGATTTTGGAAGAGAAAGTGTTTAGGAACTTTGAGAATTTGGAAGAGAGTGGTTGAGAACTTGGAGGATGTTTGTGAACTTGGAGAATTTGAGAACTTAGGGAAGGAAGAGAAAGATGTTTGTGAAGTGTTTGAGACATGGAGACTTTTAGAGAAGAAAGTAGAGAGATGTTTGAGAACTTTGTGGATTTTGGAAGAACATGTGTTTGAAAGCTTTAGAGAATTTGATGAAGGAAATGGGAGAAGTGTTTGGGAAATGTTTTAGAGCATGGAGAACTTTGAAAGAGAATAGAGAAGTGTTTGGAGAATTTATAGAAGGAGAGAAAGGAAAAATGCTTGAGATTTATAGTACTAGAATCTTGTTACAACAATTGAGAACTACAAAGGGAAACTAAGAGAATTTGAGGGAGAGAATGGAATGGAGCTCTAGAGAAGTGCTTGAGAGCTCCCCCCCTTGGGGTGTGTTTACAAGCTTAGGAAACCTCACTATTTATAGGCCTAAGGAGGTTGAAAATCTGAATTATACAATTGAATTATGTAAACACACTAACTTCACCTAACACACTACACTTAATTCACCAACTTAACCTAACACACAATTGCATTTGAAAACAATTCCTCTTGTCTTTAGGCTTAGTGTTGCATCATCCACTTCAACATCTTTTGACTCATTTGGCTGCTGCAAAATTCCACTCAAATATATGTATTGAATATGCTTCACCAAACTTTCCCACAATCAACAACACTTCATCATGCATATGTCATGCATGACAATGCATTGCAGCCAGCTTGTGGGCTCGTTTTGGGCTTTTGGCTCCAGTCTGAAAAATCTGAAAAAATATGGATCTTGAAGCTCTTTGTCTTATCTTTCCAAGCATATGCAGCCCAACTCAAGGAAAAATCGGAAAGGCCTTCAAATGTGATTTTTGGCCCAGTAACGCAGATGCTGCCGAATTTGACCTTAAGTTGCCAAAACATGTATAACTTTCTCTAGAAGACTCGGAATTATGAACCGTAAAATTATACAGAAACTAGACTTCCGTATCTTTCCAATGATGTATGGCTCATTTTCTGGTTCTTCTTGAGCAAGTACAGTCCAATCCGTGAAGTTGACTGATCTGCAGACACCGTTTTGAGTTAACTTGTCTCCAAAATGCAATTAGTGAGTCCTTAAGCTTATTACACTGAAACAAACACAAAACTTATTAAAAGCACAAGTTTAACTCAAAAACATAACCAAATCATAAATTAAAAGGGTACAAAATGATATTTAAATATGCACCGATCAATTTTCACTTCCCCTAGGCCTATAAATAGGGAAGTTCTCTAAGCTTGTAAACACACCCCAAGGGGGGAGCTCTCAAACACTTCTCTAGAGCTCCCTTCCCTTCTCTCCCTCAAATTCTCTTAGTTTCCCTTTTGTAGTTCTCAATTGTTGTAATAAGATCATTCTACTTTTCTTTTCTCTTCTTCTAAATTCTCCAAATACTTCTCTATTCTCTTTCAAAGTTCTCCATGCTCTAAAACATTTCCCATGTTCTCAAACACATGCTCTTCCAAAATCCACAAAGTTCTCAACACCATTTTCCCTTCTCTTCCAAAAGTCTCCATGTCTCAAACCCTTCACAAACACTTTCTCTCCCTTCCCTAAGTTATCAAATTCTCCAAGTTCACAAACATTCTCCAAGTTCTCAAACACATTTCTCTTCCCTTCCAAAAATCATCCAAGTTCTCAAACGCTCTCTTCCAAATTCTCAAAGTTCTCAAACACTTTCTCTTCCAAAATCCTCAAGCTTTCCAAACACTTCTCTACTCTCTTCCACATTTCCCTTCTCTTCCAAAATTCTCCAAATCTCTCAAACACTTTCCTTCCTTCCTCAAATGCTCTCTTTAATGTTCTCTAAGTTGTAATTTATTTTTCTTGTAATGTACATTCTTTCTTCTTGTTTTGTTTCTTTTGTTTTCATTTTTGTTTTGTGTAGGAAAATTGAATTGGATTATTCAATCACCAATCCCTGTGGAATCGACCTCGCACTTACATACGCTAAACTACCAACGGTTCGTGCACTTGCGAGTATCACAAGTTGAGGATGCAGCTGAATCCGTTTTGGTGCAGCTGAATCTACACAACAGCTCCCCCGACTACGGTGTCAGCTCCCACTGGTCTAGCACAGTCGCACGACATGCCAGTTTCTCCCCACGTCTCCCACGCGCCGGTGTCATCAGAGTCATCAGTGGCACAACCAATTAGTGCCAGGCGGCGTCACCGCCCTCCCAGCACGACCGACACCACGTCGCCATCTCCTGCTAGTGCGTCGGGGTCACAACCAGGTAAAGATTTTCCTTCAACTCCAATTGTTTCAGACCAAGAATTTTAGTAGGATTTGTTATTTAACGTTAATTTTATATTTCTTTGCATCCAAGAAGAACACCCGAGGACCCTGTTGCCAGTTGAGGACGGCCAAAGTCACTCGGGTGACCAACAGTCGTATAAACATCGCATACACCACGCGGTATCGGGCTGCACCAACGGCTGACTAGCACAGCTCTTTGGCCCATGACATTGGATCTGTCGTTTGGACTTATTGCCCGATGAAATGGAAGTCCTGGAAGGTCATGCCTGATTAGGTGCGGATGGAAGTGTTAGGACAGCTGTCGGTATGTATTCTATACCTTTTAATTGTTTTTCCCTTCAAATTTTATTTCTAATATTTAATGTATGTAATGAATTTATTTTAGACAAACTACAATTTAGAGAACGCCGGCGAAGAGTTGTTGGCGTACATCAACAGGCTCTTTGCTGAGAGGTACAAGCAGTGGAAGAGCAACCTGCATCACCATTTTCAGGCATATGATGATCCGCAGGTTGTTCTTCAAGAGCTTGAGGGCCGGGAGGATAGTTGGCAGTGGCTCTGCGGTCATTTTCAAGAGGCCGATTATGTGGTATTTTTATATATTAAATTGAAACTTATTACATGTTTCTTACTAATGTGTATTTAATTTTTTATATTTCATTTCACTTTCAACTAATACGTTTTATTTTTTGTATAACAGAAGAAGGCCAAAGCAAATAAGGGCAATAGGCAGAGGAAGACTCTTCTCCACCATTCAGGTTCCAGGCCCTTCTCTTATAAGATGGAGGCGTGGCGCCAGGTAATAATAAAGTCATTTTTATTTATTTTTTAATATGTCATTAATATTTTTATTTTTTTTTCGTACTAACATTTTTCTTTTCTTGCTCAATTTAAGGGGGGGGGGTCCAAATTCCCAGAGATTGACGTCTTTGGCGAAGTTTATGTTCGACCTAGAGAATGAGTTGGCGGAGTCCCTTCATGTAAGTAGCCTTTAATTTAAATTATTATGTAAGCGTTCAAGTTTTTATGGTTATTATATGAATGTTTTAATTCATATTTTATGTTATGTTCAACAAACGACGATGATTGAGAGGAGCCAGTTGGTTCTTCAGGAGTCCGCCTCCCAGCTTCCTCCCGATACGCCGCTCGAGTCCGTGGTTCCTCCATCAGATGCAGGGTTTCAAATCCTGACTGAAACCTTGGATCAGACTCTCAGGAGGCGCTCAGGGGCATATTGTCGAGGGATGGGGAATGTCAGGCAGCGGCGCCACCTAGACCCCGTGAATCATCGAAGTCAAACGAAGAGGTGACTGCTTTGAAAACAGAGGTGGCGGAGCTCAAGGGTCATTTGTCTCATATTCTACAGTCCCTTGCTCACTCCTGGCATTTCAATCCCGCCTTTTCCTCCCCCGTCGACCTCCGAGCATGGCAACCACACCTCTCCCCCTGTCAATAATGTCCAGACCTCCGAGCTGCATTTTCCAGACGACAATGTAGATCTTGGAGGGTTGTTTGATTAGATTTTAACATTCTTAATTACATTTTAAATATTTCTATTGTACTAAATACATTCTGTTATAACATTTTACATATTTCTCTTCATTACCTTTTTTAATTGCAATTTCATTTTTTGTATAACAGAAGAAGGCCAAAGCAAATAAGGGCAATAGGCAGAGGAAGACTCTTCTCCACCATTCAGGTTCCAGGCCCTTCTCTTATAAGATGGAGGCGTGGCGCCAGGTAATAATAAAGTCATTTTTATTTATTTTTTAATATGTCATTAATATTTTTATTTTTTTTTTCGTACTAACATTTTTCTTTTCTTGCTCAATTTAAGGGGGGGGGGGTCCAAATTCCCAGAGATTGACGTCTTTGGCGAAGTTTATGTTCGACCTGAGAATGAGTTGGCGGAGTCCCTTCATGTAAGTAGCCTTTAATTTAAATTATTATGTAAGCGTTCAAGTTTTTATGGTTATTATATGAATGTTTTAATTCATATTTTATGTTATGTTCAACAAACGACGATGATTGAGAGGAGCCAGTTGGTTCTTCAGGAGTCGCCTCCAGCTTCCTCCCGATACGCCGCTCGAGTCCGTGGTTCCTCCATCAGATGCAGGGTTTCAAATCCTGACTGAAACCTTGGATCAGGCTCTAGGAGGCGCTCAGGGACATATTGTCGAGGGATGGGGAATGTCAGGCAGCGGCCACCTAGACCCCGTGAATCATCGAAGTCAAACGAAGAGGTGACTGCTTTGAAAACAGAGGTGGCGGAGCTCAAGGGTCATTTGTCTCATATTCTACAGTCCCTTGCTCACTCTGGCATTTCAATCCCGCCTTTTCCTCCCCCGTCGACCTCCGAGCATGGCAACCACACCTCTCCCCCTGTCAATAATGTCCAGACCTCCAAGCTGCATTTTCCAGACGACAATGTAGATCTTGGAGGGTTGTTTGATTAGATTTTAACATTCTTAATTACATTTTAAATATTTCTATTGTACTAAATACATTCTGTTATAACATTTTACATATTTCTCTTCATTACCTTTTTTAATTGCAATTTCATTTCATTATTTTTTTTTTAAACCAAATTTATTTTTGTTACCAAAACAATTTAATTTAATTTTAAATTAATAATAATTTATTTATTTTTGCGCGACGATATTTTCCGTCGCGCAAATTTCCTTTTTTGAAAATACACAACCGTAAAAATAAAATTTAAAGAATTTATTCTATTTTGCGCGACAACAAATTTTGTCTCGCTAAGTAAATGCGACAAATATATTTCGTCGCGCAAATATTTGAGTCACGAATACTCTCGTCCCCGCAATACCTACGCGACGAAGGTTAGTCGTCGCGCAGTGTCATTACAACGACTGTATTTCGTCGCGCAAATATTTTAGACACGAATATACTCTCGTCCCTCTATTTTCGCACGACGATTATATTTCCTCGCGCTGTGTTAATGCAACGAACCTATTTTCGTCGCGCAAAACTTTGACCGACGAAAATCTCATCGTCCCATGACTTCTGGTGCAACGAAGGTTTACCGTCGCTCCATTTGCGCGACTATTCGAATATGTTCATCGCACAAAGTCATTCTTGACGATCTTTGCGCGACGAACCTTCTGTTGCTTTACTATTTGTGCGACACAAATGTACTTTGCGTGACCAAAATGTCTTCGTCGCGCAAATACAAAAATCTAGTAGTTACCTCTCCTGGAGCCCCATGAGTAGTCCCCTCATCTGCTACATTCTCTTCAACAGTTGGCTTGGCCTCTGCCTCATTTTTACTGAACTCATAATCACTGTCTTTAATTTCTGAATATGCTTCTTCATCTTCATTTGGCGCCTATGCCCCTTCATTATCAATTAACACATGTGCCCCTACATCTTCATTTGGTAATTCTACCCCTACATCTTCATTTGGTACCTCTTTCACCGCATCCTCATTTGCCACTTTTGTCCCAACATTCTCAAAAGTCTCCTCATCTCCAACTTCAATATAAGCCAACTCCTTCACTTGGTAATTCTAAGTCACATCCCCATCACAATTCTCTGCATGCATCATACTCATACTCTTGAATCTCACTATAGTATAACACAATAACCTTATTGGATGGTATGTGACCAACAATTTCAACCACAATAGCATATGATGTAACAAGCTCAAGTCCACCCTCAGCATTTTTACACCTAATTTCCAAACGTTGCTCAATTTGAGAAATGTCAACATCATACCCAAGACCTCTCCCAATTTTCAGGAAATCTAACAAGGACAGAAAATCCTCTATAATATTGTCCAAATAACAGACCTTACCCTTTTTATAAACCCCATTTTCAAACCAGCCCCCATGATGTAATTCTAGAGTGCACATTCCATTGGTAGCTGCAAAATTGAAACAACAGTATGTTATTCTAAAGTCATAGTTTTGTTGTTAATGCTAACGACAACAATTACTGAGTTGGTGTGAAGCAGACAACCAAGGGACCATATACGTTTAAAAAAAACCCATATTCAACATACAACAACCACAACCAAGGGACCACAGACATAAAGCTTACACTATGCAGTCAATGTAGCAAAAGCAGAATCCACAAACAAGAAAACGATTCCTTTACCCTTACTTTAAACATAAAACAACCAAAAAGCCAAACACAAACACAGAAAAAAGGAATCTTTTACGCATAAAGAAACCACAGTTCTAGACAAGGACAACTCATCCATTTCCAAACAAAAACAACATAAAATGCATTATAGAAGCCCTTATCGTATTTGGGAGTCTTTCCACCCGAACAGAATTCGAACTCCATTATCAGCAACTAGTGAATTTCCCAAAGTCTCCAAAATCCCCAAAATCAAAACCTAACCCAAACTCCCAAATTCGAACTCCAAAACTAACACTGAAATTACACACTAACTTCACCAATTCAATGACTCGCACACTCCTCCAGCATTCGACCAATTCTGGAACTCGCATTAGAATCCCTTTCAGAGTCGATGGTAATCGCGGGCAATGAGAGAAGCAAAGAGCAAAGTGGAGGTATTTTGATTCTGAACGAATAGAGCTTCTCAAAAAGTCGCATATACCCTTCAAAACTCAGTCATATGGCCATCGCGTGATCAAAAGTCACGGAAATCTGGAACGGATGAACTATCTTGGTACAAAATAAAAAGTTTAAGGACGTTTGAATTGAAAATTTTAGTTGGTGGACCAAAATGATAAAGTGGCAATAGTTGGAGGACCATTTAAGTCATTAACCCTTTGCACATACATTCGTATACCACTTGCCTTTCCGGGGAGCGGGGCGGTGCAATGATTGGAGAACTTTCATACTATGGCACGGCGTCACTGTTTTACTATCTTCATCCAATCATGTTTCAATATGTAGAATTATTATCATACGTAATTAATTGGGGATAGTAAAACATTGTTATCTCATGCAACAATTTCAATTGTACTTTTCTATTCATTATTTGCATTTATAATATTTTCTCTTCTCCCAATGCAGCACAATAATATCAATTAAGTTGAAGAGTAAGAAAGTGGTCTCTAATTTTGTACAGTGAGAGTGGTCACACAGATTTGATATTGGAATTTGCTACGTATGTTGTAATTGTATTTGCTGATATGGCTACTCATACCAAGCACTCAAAAACCTCTGAAGAGACCGTTAATTTTCACTCAGCAAACGGGAATAGCTCATAATTTTATTTCTTTTTCCCCTTAAAATGTATGATGGCATGTCATTTTCCACCCTAAAAGAAAAGTAACTATATAATCGCAAAAGAATTAGACTTAAACTAGTTTGGCATGTTTTAGTTAGGTATTTTAATCTTCTTAATAAAAATTAGTTTAGTTCAGTTATTTGTTCCGTTATGATTAGTTTATGATCCCAAAATTTCAAGGTCGGCCCTTTGAGTTGGATGCTCATTTTGAAGA